>PVJX010034512.1:0-18885 GCA_004027295.1 Dolichotis patagonum | reverse complement strand
CTATTTCTTTCACTATTTTTATCAATTCTTCTTTTACCTGGGCAAGTATTTCTGATTTGAATTTCTCCATAGCTTTCCCTATTTGCATATTTATTTCATTTGATATCATTTCAGACATTTCAGGTGTATGGCTTCTTTTTTCTTCTATGTACACAGCTTCTAAGCTTTCTTGGGAAGGGCTAGGGCTTTGAGCCTGCCTTTTGGTATTTCCTTTTGTCATTTTTCTATATTTCCTTGCTTTGAGTGGTGTTCCAATGCTTTCTCTGCATGTGTGGCAAATTACCTCTTGCACCCTCAGTTCCTGGAGGGGCAGTGGCTCCCCCACAGGCTCTTGGCTTCCTCACAGGGTCCTAACTCCCCTCTGTGGGCTCCTGGCTCCCTAAGTTTTAAGGCGAATGCTGGGTGTGGTCAACCCGGAGCCTGTGGAATCTCACGGAGGCCAGGCCACCGTACTTTGTCCCAGGCAGGTCTCCAGGAGGTTCCCTGCGAGTGAAGGGTGCGCCTATAGGTCCCAAAGCGTCAGACCAAAATGCAGGTTTCTGCAAAGTTCCCGGTCCCAAACAGACCTGGCCAAGATGCCAGTCTCTGCAAAATTCCCAATCCAAACAGCCCAGGCCTCTCTGCGGGTCCAGGAGGTTCCGGTCCCAAAGAGTCAGGCCGTGATGCTGGTCTCTGGGAGATTTCCTGAGGGTGAAGGGCAGGGCTATGGGCCCAAACAGACCTGGCCCAGATGCCAGTCTCCGGGAAGGTCCCTGTGGATGAAGGGCATGCCTACCAGTCCCAAACAGTCGGGCCGAGATGTGGGTCTCCACAGACTTTCAATCCAAACAGCCCAGGCCACTCTGCCAAAATTAAATTTCTAACCAGAAATTAATGTGCTCTAACAAAGAAGAATGAACTAGGTAAAAGCAGAACAAAGGTTTGCTATGTAATGTTTTCTCTGCTTTCCCTCTCCATCTTCTTCTTCAATAAAATGAACTATCTCAGTACTACTCCAAAGGCTATGGTTTTTACCATAATACATTTTGATAACTTTTATTTTAAAAAAGACATATTTATACACAGTGGAATGCATGGGTCTTACATATACAATTCAGTGAGTTTTGACTATACAGCTACATAATCCACATCTCATCAATGTGTAGTGGATGGAATTTCCAACACTCCAGAAAATTCCCCCATGCTTCTTCCCCATGCCTGCCCCCTCTTCTCTCCAACCCCTCAAGCTGACAAGCAACACTACTATATTCTGTTTTGCTTATGTTGGTGTATGAATTCTGCCTATTTTAGAACTTCATGTAAATGGGATAATTCCATATGTGCTCTGTTGTATATGGCTTCTTTTGCTCAGTGTAATGCTTTTGATGTGTCACATAGCATTAACGTTTTAGGAAAAGTAACATCTAGATGATGATTCTGGATTGTAAAAGGCACAAGAATCATCTGGACAGCTTGTTAAATCACAGTTGCCTGGGGCCCATCACCAGAAACTCTGATACAGCAGATTGGAATGTGTCTTCTCAATGTGTGTCTAACAAACTCCTAAGCGAAGCCAGTTCTGCTGACTGAAAAAGCACACTGTGAGAATCTCTGATTTAGATAATAAAACCAGGAATAGTTTCTGAGAGTTTAGTTATCCAATAAATATTTTTTAAGCATCTGCTTATGCGCCAATCACTTTCTACATTTCTGGGATTTAAAACAAACTAAAACATCATGTCTCTGCTCTAGTAATTTATAATCTGATAAGAAATAAAACCACAGGTAAACCAAAAGAATATTTCTAACTGTTTTAGAAAGTCCATCCAAAGCCTGGGCTACATAGTGAGTTCCAGGCTAGCCTGAGCTACATTGGAAAACCCTATCTCAAAACAAAACAAAAAAGTCTGTTTAAACTGAGTATAGTGGTGTACACCTGAAATCCCAGCAGTTAGGAGGCTGAGACAGGAGGATCACCATGAGTTTGAGAGCAGCCTGGACTATACAGTGAGTTCAAGGCCAGCTTGAACTATATGGTGAGAACTTGTCTCAAAAAAAAAAAATCAAACAAAAGAAAAAGTCTGTTCAGTAAATAATGGAATCATATTTTAAAAGAAAGTGTTTTGGCTTTCCAAAGTTGATAAACCACTAAGAAATAAAGCAAGGTTGCATAATGAATCTCATCCTAGTCACAAGATTCCTCACTGCCAAACTGACTGCAAAGATGATTAATAAGACTTGATTCTTTTCCATGTGGCTGGCCTACACAAAGTGCCTTCCATGTAATTTGTCATTTAATCCTTTAATAATTCTATGAAACTTGGAATATTTAATCAACATTTTATGGACAAGGGAACTGTACCTAAGAGTTAAGAGATTAAACAAAGCCCACTCACCGAGTAAATGGAAGAGTCAGAATTCAAACCCACATCTGGTTGACTCAGATGCTGGTCTTTTCTCTGGAAAAAAGCAACCTTTATAAGAAATGTCAGTGCTAAAAATACTACTGAGTACTATAACAGAAATATTCAACATAGAATACAGTACTATCACAAAATGGCTAAGAGAGTAATTTTAACAAGGTAGAACTATGAGGAGGCTTCATGAAGGGGTAGGAATTATTTGCAAAAATAAATTTCTGTGTCACCCTAATAGATCCTAGAAACAGAGATAATCCAGTGGCTGCAAATGCTGCATCCAAACATCATAAAATTACACTCTATTGTGAATAAAATAATTAATCAAGGTCAAGTATAATTTGAATAGAATCCTCTCTGTAACTACGCAGTGCTTTGTCTTGTCAAGTATAGATCTTGTGATATCGGTTTTCTGGTTTCCCCCAAAATAAGGAGGGAAAGTCCTAAAGAATTAATATTCATATTCTAGTCCCATAATTGTACATTCCACAGCATAACCTTAATACTTGGACATGTGGTTTATAATACGTCTCCTTTTGGTTTGGGAAGGACCAATCATGAAAAGGCTTATGTTGTGGATCTGTAAAGTAGTGGGTAGCTAAAGAAGACTTTTCAGTTTGACAGAGATCACTGGCTAAGACTGGAGGCAGGAAGAGGAGCTGTGAGGCTATTTCAGTACTCAAATCTGAATTAAGGCAGCGCCAATGAAGATGGAAACCAAGGGATTGTTTCCAGAGATAACTAAGAAATACAATCTACAGGACTTGGTTATTCATGGAAGGTGAAGGGTGAAGGGAGTCAGGTACAGGGCGACTTAGTTTATAGTTTGATCGATTTCCTGGATGATGATACCCCAGCGAAGAGAGAAAACTTAAAGAAGTAGGTGGAATTTTTATTTTATTGTTGAAAAGACAGGCATGATGTAATTTTACTTCTCAAATTCAGCTAGTCTTAAAGGGCAAATGCAAATGACAATGATCTCTTACTAATTTAAGGAAAGAATTAGTTCAAACAATACAGATAATTCCAATGTCTTACTCTTTCAAAAGAAAATGCAAGCATTAAATAGGGCAATAGGTATGGAGGAGCTTAAAATATTTGTTATTTCATGGAAAATGTTGAAAAATAAAGTCTGATTTTTGGAATAAAGGTTCTCTCTTGCTTTAAAATTACTACCTTGATTTTAGGAATGATGAATTTTGATCTGCTATTTCTCTTCCATACAATAAAGAAAAGGGGATACAGGAAAATCTATTTTGATTGTAAGTGACTATCTTTTGAGATTCTTAGTGTTCTTTTCAAGTGTAAATCGAAACAGGACAATGCTACCATTTTAAAGTGCTAAGACAAAAAGGATTTAGAAAGTTGTACTAATGGATAAGTAACATTCACTGAATGTTGGTCATATGCCATACAGTCATAAGCCCCACAGTTTAATCTCATTTAATCTGGACAACATCCTTGTATCTTTATTTACAGATAAGTAAGTTGAGGCAGAAGCTAAATTGTAACTCAAAGTTACAAAAGCAGTCTGTTGTATAGCTAAGTATAAATCCATACACTCCAATTCTGGGACCCAAATTCTTTACCATTGCACTATGTAACGGCTTCCCAGGGAGTTGACAGCATGTTCATCTGTAGGTGGGTAGATTTACATATTTTCTTCCCTCCTTCTCTCCCTCTCTTTTTTCCTTTCTTTTTGTTTGTGTTTTTCAAATTAAGTATTTTAATTTAAAAAGCAATCAGATAAATTTACTTTACAAGTCCAATTCTCATTTACCCCCCGCCAATCTCTATGCCTAATCTTGATTTTAACTATTAAGTATATTAGTGCGTTTGAAGTCAGAACCTTGCCTGTTACATGGTACATATTTTGTGCTTAGTTCTTTGAAGGCTGCAGTTGCTCCCAGGTTAATTAATTGTCATTATTTTAGAGTCTAAAATATTACAGATAAATACCCAATGCTATGGATTAAAGCTAGATAAATAGGAGTTCTGCTGTTATTGTTTTAACATTTGTAATTTCTATATTGTGTGAAAGTTTATTAATCAAGCATGAGAAATTTACTGTTAGCTATCAGTTGAAGTCAGTGCTGAAAACAGTTCTGACGTGATATTTAATTCAGAACCATTAGGCTGGCTAGCTCCTTAGAAAACCTTATTTCCTATTTTTTGTAAAGTTTTTTTTTTCCTTTCTCCCATGTCCACATTGGTTTGTTATTGTAATGTCTCAGGAGTATTAGCCTGTTGGATCATATAGTACTGTTTGTGTTGAAATAAATCATCAGGGAAGTTTTTGTGTTGACAGGGTAATTACACAGATTAAATTACACAGACTTTGCAAAACATGAGACATCTAAAGGAAAAAAAAAAGACTTCTATAACAGGTTACATTTAGATTCACCAACCTTGACACTAATCCAGCATGACATATAACGAAGCAAGAAAAGAAATAATTTATTTATTTTATACAAAAATAGTTTGCTACTTTTGGTTTTGAGATATAAAAAATATGCTGGAAGAGAATGTTGCAAAAGATCAAAGAGAGCTTTCAAAATGAAGATGTAGTAAGTAAAAATGTATATGCTTTAAACAGTAAGTCAGGGAGACAAACTAAAAATTGCTTTTAGACTCCAATATAAGTCCTTACCATATTTTAATTTGGGGGGGAGTAACTTTTTGATTCTTAGAACAAATACATGATAAAGCTAGTTCAAGCTTTCAAAAGGTACAGAGTGTCAGAGATTTTGCTGAATCAGGTATAAATGCACCAGAAATGTGCGGGTTATGCTTCTTAGTGCACATGAGTTTTAAAGTGCAGAGGAAAATATGTTCAATTACTTGCTCAGGGACATTCTGAAATTCAATAGTAATTGCAATGCTGCACTTCACATCTGAGGGGTGAGCTAAATGAAACCATTGCTATCCATCTCTAGAGTAAATAGTGGAGATCATTTTTATTGATTTTGTTTCTCCTTGACATCTTTGAAAAAATCTTACACAGGTTTTGGCAGTAAACTAAAAGCAAATAGGGGCCAGAGGTATAGCTCAATGGCATAGCACTTGCTTGGCAAGTGTGAGGTCCTACGTTCAATTCCTGGTACAAAACAAAACAAAACAAAAAAATAAAGCAAAACAAAAAAACACTTAAAGCAAGTAAACTAAATTACTTCCTATTTTGACTTTTTTTTTTAATATGAAGTACTTATTGGGAAAAGTCAAGACAGTGACACTGGCTGCCACTGTCCATACAGGAAAAGAACATTTCTGAAAAGGCAGTTAGCTTTGTTTTAGGTATTTATGACTCATACTGTGTGTGTGCGCGCATGCGTGTGTGTGTGTGTGTGTGTGTGTGTGTGTGGTGGGGAGTGGCTGTAATTTGGCTTGAAACTAAGGTCTTGTGCATACTACCAAGCACTCTACCACTGAACTATATCCCTAGCCCTTTTAATTTTATTTTTGAGGTGAGGTCTCACTAAGTTACCCAGGCTGCCCTAAAACCTTCATCCTCCTGCCTGTGCCTCCCCGGTAGCTGGATTATAGGTACGTGATATCACATTGGAAATTTGCATTGATAAAATAGGATCTTTAATCCTTCTTGCTCCCAGGAAACCCTCTTCTCATGCAGATACACCTTATTACCACCCACAGAAATCATCATCCTAGATTGTAGTTGGCATTGCTCCTCCTATTAAACTATAAATGCTATGAGGTCAGATACTTTGTGAAGGTTGTTTGCCTTTGTACACCTAACCAATCACCTGGTGTGAAATAAAAGTTTGATAGGAATTGTTTGGATAGATGGATTAGAAGCAGGCAGCATAAAGAAAGTAAGCTGTCTTTTCTAAATATATGTGCAGGAGAAAAAATGTAGTATCTCACTCATTTCCCCATACATTGCTAAGGTTCATAGCTAAAACTTTTATAATAAAATAAAAGTATGAAAATTTAATCAATATATTTGTAATTATATCTAACATGGAAACCATCATAAATGAAGACCCAAAGACCCAGGGAAAAACAATGTACTTTTATGGATTTGTCACACACAAGTATGACTGGAGGATGGATTTGATATAATGGTGATAAACTGAGGAGAACTTAGCAAGGCCTGTTTGCTCAGATTCTTCTTGGTCTCCAGATATAGGGCTGGACCCTGTGGAATAAGGATCCTGTGACCTGTATTCAGGGGAGATAAACCAGAATTCTTTCATGGCCCACTTTGGAGGAGAAAGGTGAGAGACGATCAGAGCAGGACATTCTTGCTTCTGTTGTTGTATCAATTTCCTTCAGCTAAAATAATCAGTACACCAAATGTCACATTTTGGAGTAGTGTTTCCTGCACCCCACCATATGCACATACCATTCGCAGTTATGAAATCTACAGGACAGTTACAATATTTTATTATTCATGTGTTCCCCAAGTCCTTGATATTGCATCTGGCATACATAGTATCTCTCACAATTTGTTGAGAAATAATTTATACATCATAAACTGCATTCATTCACGGTGTACAGTTCAGGGTTTTGACACCAAGGAGTTTTGATACAGACTAATCACAACCATAATTGAGATACAGGACATTTTCATTATCCTAAATTTCTCTTATTTTCCTTTGCAGTCATCTTCCCCTTTTCACCTCAGACCCAAGCAACAACTGGCTTCCTGTCACTGTAGATTGGTTTGCATTTTCTAGAATTTTATGTAAATGGAATCACACAGTATGTATTTCTTGAGATGCGATTATGTTCTTGTACATACACTTAGTTGTTTTTTATTGCTGAATGGTATTTCATTGTGTAGATCTTTTATTTATTAATCTTTTTGTTAATGAATGATTTAGGTTACAGTTTTGAGTTTTTGTCACCTATTCTTCTTTGGAAGGGGATTAACTGGGAATGGAATTCAGCATCTTGCACTTGCCAGGCAGGTGCATTGCTGCTGAGCTATATCCCCTGGCCAGTTTTGAACTTTTATGAATAAAGTTGCTATGAATGTTCATAGGGAATTCTTTGCATAGAAATATGTTTGGAATAGCAATTGCAAAGCTGCACTTCATATTTGAGGTGTGAACTGAGATCATTGGTATCCATTTCCAGAGTAAATGGTGTATATCATTTTCATTGATTTTGTTTCTCCTTGCCACCTTTGAAAAAAATCTTATGTAGTTTTTGGCATTAAATTAAAAGCAGGTAAACTAAATTACTTTCTGCCTCAGCCTCCTAAGAGCTAGGGTTACGATTACAGGTATGTGCCACTGTGCCCAGCTATTGTGCCTTTTCTCTTTCTTTCTTTCTTTCTTTCTTTCTCTTTCTTTTTTTTTTTGAGACAGTGTCTTGATATACAGTGAAGGTTGGTTTTGAGCTCACTATGTAGCCCAGGCTGGCTTTGAACTCACAGCATTCCTCCTGCCTCAGCCTCCTGAGTGCTGGTATTGCAGATGGCCACCACCATGCCTGGCTTATTGTACCTTTTCTTGATCTACCAACACACTTATGTTACTTGTCATAGTAATATAGTAACTTTCAATATTATTATTTACTGTGTGAAATTTAGTATGCTCAGTATTTAGCATGCATTACACTTCATTCATCATATAAACATGATAAATACATACTATGATACTCTAATTGACAGATGAGGAATTTGAGACACATGAATTTAAGTCATGTATTAAAGGTCACAAAATTACCAAATTTCAGATTCTAAGGTCTGTTTGACTACAGAGGCTGTGTTCTTAATAGTTATGCTATTGTCTCCAGATAGAGCATAGCTTGCCTACCTCTCAGAAACTCTGGACAGTGATGACAAACCTGTTAGAGACTGGGTACCCAGATTGCAACCCAAAATGCACTTATTTATTGCAAAGTGACAACACTACAGTTAAACCAGAATGCTTGGTTGCTGGGACTGTGCTGTGGTGACGTGGCTTGAGTGCTGACAGAGAGGGCTCTGGGTGCCCACCACAGCACATGTGCTGTAGGGTCACCACCACGGCTCTAGGATCTTACTCAAGACTGTCCATAATCCATCATGCCCGGTATACATAGAAATATTGCTTATGAGGCCCCAGAGACACCAAAGTAAAAAACTTTAACAACAACAGCAATGATTTTGGAAGACCCCCTTCAGCAACTGATAAGTGTGTTCCAGAAACTATGGCACATAACTCTTCTCTTTGCCTTGATATACAAATACTTTGAGTAATATTTTCAGTTGGTACATCTGGCATCACTAAAGTAGCCTTTCATTTCAGTCCCTGGGGATTCTGTTGAAACTCTGTCAAGCAGAGATATAAAATAGAAAAAGTCAGACCACTTTTCATTTCTCCTCCCCCTCCCCATCTCTTCTCCTGCCCCTCCCTCTCCCCCTCTTCCTCTCTCCCTCTTCCTCCTCTTTCTTGGTTTATTTTTGAGACAGGGTCTCCCCCTGTAGTCCAGGCTAGCCTTGAACTCATGGCAATCCTCCTGCCTCAACCTGTGGAGTACTGGGATTACAGGTGTGTGCCACCAGACCTGGCAAGTTCTTCTTAAAAAATATAATTTGTTTCAAATGATGAAAGTAACACATGTATATTTCAGATAATTTGGAAACTACAAGGAAAGCATGAGGAACAGAAACTCTTCTATAACTTTATTGCCCAGAGATAACTATTCATATTTGAATCTTTTAGTCTTTTTCTACACACACAGACATGAATATACACACTTATGGAAAATATAGTTGTATTATGTTATAGCTTTGTGTGTATTTTTTATTACAGCAAATAGTGAAAGTTTTTCTTGTTTTCCTCTAACATCATTTTAATGGTTGCAGAGTAGTACACCATAAAATAGCCATAATTTAATCCCACCTTTATTGTTTAGTGTTTAAATGGATTCTGATATTTCTCTGTGTAGTCACATAATTGTAGGCGCATGTTTGTTATGGTTGATACTTTGTATCCACTTGAGAAGTTTAGAAGTTTAACTAAGACTCAGCAGAGAGCCAGGAACCTTACTTGGTAAATATCCTGATTTTGTGCAAGAGGAGGGCACAGAGATTTTGTGGGTGCTACACCTGCCCTGGTGGGTGAGGGGTGGCCTGTATACAATATAAGGAAGGAAAAGAGGCTTGCCCCCCTCTTTTTTCTCTGGCTGCTTTTGCTGGATGATACCTTGAAGTATTTCCCCACTGCTATGCCACCCTGCCTTGGAGCCAGCTGATCATGGACTGACACTTCCACATACAGTGAGCTAAATAAACTTTTCCTTCCTTCATTTTGAATGTTGGGTATTTTGTCCCAGCAATGAGAGAAAAGTAACCAAGACAGAATTGGTACCAGTGGAGTGATGTCACTGCTGTGACTCCTGATCGTATAGTTCAAGAGCCTTTGGGAATGGCTTGTGGGAAGAGTTTGGGCAGGTCCAGAGATGTCACCTGAAAGAGTAACCCTGAAATACCTTAGGCTGTTCTGCATGGGAGATTCTGGTCAGAGCCCAGAAGACCAGAAGGCTGATAGAAATCCTGCCAGTAAAACCCAGGGAGGTTTCTGCTGGGAAGGACTGCACTGGTTGTTGGAGTCCAGATGATGTGTGTTATGGCATTTTGCTTGTGTCCAGAGACTTTGCCTGAGACTAAGATTAAGAGCAGCAGATTAATCTGGCACAAGAAATTTCAAGACAGTCAAATGTTGAAAAGGAATAGGAGAATAAAAAACATAGCCTGAAGTTATAAAAAAAAAAAGCAGCAAGTCTCAAACCTTTGCAGTCTCAAGCCTGCAAAAGTAGAAGACTTTGCCTTGAGGTGAAAGCTGCAGAGCACCATGTTCCAGAATGGCAGTGGCATAAGAAATTTGTTCCTCAGAATTGGATTCAGAGTGCCCAGTGATCCAGGCACTCAACCCTTACAGCCAGGAGAGAGGAAAGCCTGAGCACTTCTCCAAATGGCATCAGACCTCAGCATTGTCCACATGGTGCTGGTTTTAGGTGCATGCAGAATGCAAGAGTTCCAAGGTTAAAAAGGCTTCCGCCCCAATTTCAGAAGGCCTGGGAGGCCAGGCAGTGTACCCCTGAGAGGAAGTGTATAAATCTGTGAGTATGAAGACAAAGATGTAGTGGAGACCTCAGAAGTCTGGAAAAGCCAGGAATGTGTACTGGCTAAGGAAAGCTGCAAGGAAAGAGCAAAATTGGCCTAAGAGAGAAGCTGTGGGAACTACAACCACCAGAAGTGCTGTAGGGGTGGAGTCACACAAGCCATTGGGAGCTCACAATTTGCCACAGATTGCTTCAGATGCTGGATGTGCAACTACAGGACTTATTATTTTCCCTGATGGATTTTGGATATTCTTTGGTACCCTCCTTTTTTAACTTTTGGAATGAAAATGTTTACCCTGTGCTATTGCATATTGGAAGTGTTTAACTTTGTTTTCATTTGTACAGGGGGCTGCAGCTAAAAGTTAGCTTTACATCTGGTAGGAAACTTAAGACTTGGACTTTTCAGCAATGCTGAAACTGTTAGGACTGTGGCAAGTCTTGCAGATGGACTAAACACCTTTTGTATAAAGGAGTGTACAAGAGTCTTTGGCGGGGGCAAGGACAAAATGTTATATTTCTAATGTAACGTAATGTTGATAGACTTAATGCTGGTTTTTAAGAATTGTTAAGCTGTGTTACAATGTTTATGTTGCAAATGTTAAGTATAAGCATGTCTTGTATCTGGAAACTGGTTTAAAGAAATGACAAGGGGTGGACTGTTATGGTTGATACATTGTGTCAACCTGAGAAGTTTAGAAGTTTAGCTAAGAGACTCAGCAGGAATCCTGGATCCTTACTTTTTAAATATCTTCAGAGAAGGGTGCAGAGATTTTGTGGGTGCTACATCTGCCCTGGGTGGTGGCAGTGGTGGAAGGACTATCCTGTATACAACACAAGGAAGGAAAAGAGCCCTTCCCCTTTTTCTCTGGTTGCTTTTGCTGGATGATGCTTTGAAGTATTGCCCCAGTGCCGTGCCACTCTGCCTTGGAGCCAGCCAGCTGATTATGGACTGACACTTCCACAAACAGTGAGCTAATAAACTTTTTGTTCCTCCTTTTTGTTTTTCGGGGTACTTGTCCCAGCAATAAGAAAAAAGTAACCAAGACAATGTCATCTGTTTGTTTGTTTGTTTTTGTTATTGTTGTTATCTCTATTTCCTTGGGAGTGTGCAGAGTCAGGGAAGCCAAACTGCTAAATGTTCAAAGTTACACTTCACTCTGATAGAATTGTACCATTTAATATTCTCAGTGGAACCAGGTTAAAAGATTTGTAATTTCTTATGGTCCAACTGAAAGGATACCAGAATTGCAGAGTATGATCGTGTAGTGAGGGAAGGAACAGCAGTAGCTCCAGGAAACAGTGAAGTACTAACCAAGAATTCAGTTTTCATACCCAAATGCCAACTTTGCCAAATGCCATGCTTATCATTTTGTACTGTTAATTCCACGAATCACCAACACAAAATGCCCATACCTCAAGTTCTTAACTAAAATGGCAGCTTTATCCCAGCTAGTTAGCTGTGTCACAAATCCATTCCAGGTTACCTATTTGTGAGTAGCATCCATTTCTGATTCTTCTTGATATCTAGTGACATGAACCTCAACAAATGTTTTCTGAATGAATGAAAACAATATTATCTTCCCAATTACCAACATAGTTTATATTGATTTCTTTAGAGTTAAAAGACACAAACTTCTGAAGTTTGTTATCACAAAGACAAAGACTTTAGTGAAAACAGAATTGGAACAGTTGAAACCATTATTATAAGTTGGAACATTTGAGCTTACCAATCCATGTAAGTAAAAAGACTGAACTAATGTTGTTTAAACCTGCATTTGAACTCTATACAATTGCAACACACTTGTATAATTCAGTTTTATAACATACATATCACTTAAGAGAAAAAAATTCTGATGATATTAATAAGAAAAACATACTCTTTCTCTAGAAATTGTGTTGAAACTACTTGATGACAAATTCTTTCAGGAGAAATTCCATTAACACAGATATCATTATTACAAGATATATTATAGTAAAAATATTTCTAAGGTTTTTCAGATTCATAATTATTGATTTGCTAATACTTTTATAAAGACCTAGTATCCTGAACATTCATTCACATCATACTCATGAAAACTACATGAAAAACACTGTGTTGTAAGATAGAGTAAGGCTTCAACAAATCCTGTAGTTCTCCCTCTAATGATTATAGCAGAAAAAAAGATACCATTTAGTTTCTGGTGCCTTTATTATGAAAGTCCTGAAAAATCCAAGCTTATGCAAAGTTAGTATCTCCTTGTCTATGAGTTTTCCATTGCTATAACAAAATACTGGAGACTGGATTAAAGTTTAGGATGTTAGAAAGTTCCAGAATAGAGTGCTAGTGATGCTCAGTATCTAGTGAGGGCCTTCTTGCCACATCATAGCAGAGAAGTATTTCACATGGTGAGACAGAGCAAGCATGTGTCTATTGTAATACCAACACTGAATATTGAAATCCAAGTATTGTAAGATACCAAGACATATTCAAAGTTATGGGCAACTAAGGAGTCCTAAGCCTGATCCAAGTGAGGATATGTGGACAAAGACCTTGACCCGAGGCCTCTCCAGAATTTATTGTCTCGTGAAGAAGAGAGTGGTTCAAGGATGAGTGACAGTGAGGATGGTGACTTGAGCCAGCTAACCAGGAGGAGAGAAAAGCATCTGCAAAACACAAAGAGAATAACATGCAGAAGGATCATTCTGCATAATTCAATTAAGGTAGCATTTGAATGGTCTTGGGAGGCTGTTGCTTCATTTCTGATATGTAAACTTTTGTGCCCTGGAGACTTGTAACCTCTTTATTTTGAGGCTCATACCCAGTTGACATTCCTGACTGGTTGACTGGTAGAGCTAACTGGCTCTACCATCTTACTGTGCTTAGATTTTTTTTACAGAAAGCACTAAGCAAGCCAACAGGAGACTGTTAGATTAGCCCCAAAGATTACATATCAGTACTTCAGCTGGCCTTATTTGTATTGCTTGGAGCCAATTGAAGACAGAAGAGAACAGCATAGCCTGCTCTATACATACCAGTATACGGAAATAAAACTAACGTTGCAGCAATTGTTCTGTACTCAAGGGGAGTTGCTCAAATTGTCTCCTACATGCATCAACCCAGGTCTGTCTTTTTCTTATGAAGCCATAAGTCCGTCATGGTGGGCCCATCTTAAGGCCTTGACCTAATCCTGATTGTCTATATTCAGACAGGGTAAAATCAGCTGGTGCTGTGGCCACTTGCTCCTGTAGATGGGACATGAGTTCACTTCACACAGCACACCCCAATATGCTTCAGTACTTGCTCTTCACTCATCTTCATGCATGAGGAACTTGTCATCTTCACTCATGAGGAACCTTTGAACTTGCCACCCTACCACAGAGTATGAAAAAAACCATGGGCAAGCGACTAGGAACAAAATGATCTTACATAACCACTAACTCCCTCTGCTGTGCCTGAAGCAGTTAATACACTTTTGCTCCAGACCAGTTTTGTGTTTCTGAATGTTTATAAGTTGAAAGATTTAAAGGAACAAATTACTTCCAGTTTATTAAACTGTGATCTTTCTCATTTGTTTCCTTTTGTTTAAAATGTCCTCTTCCAACTGCAGATAGAGCTCAATGATAGAGTACTTACATAGCGTGTGAGAAACCCTGAGCTTCATTCCCCATCACTATTAGACAAACAAAAATTAACTCTCTTCTTCCTATCTTACCCTTTCCTAACTATGTTAATCTGATTTGATTGCCTTTTTTCATACTTCAGTAGAATCTTAGCATTAATTATGAATTTCTCCAAAAGGATTGGGATTTTCATGAAAGCAGGCTATGTGTTGAATTTTACTTTGCGTCTTTTACATCCCGTTTTTTCACTTTATCATATAGATTTCTTATGTGATAGGTATGTGTGCTTGGCATATAGAAGAAATTCAGTAAATACTTGTTGAGGTAATGAATGACTGAAATGTCTCAATCTGTAGGTTGTATGTGATTTCTTTTAAATTTTTCTCATTTTAATCTTTGTTTTTTCCTCTTGATCACATGTCTTAGTGGTTCCTCTTTGTCCTTCCTCACCTGTTCCCCTGAAATCCTGATGGGTGGTTCTATTAGCAGAACTTGCAGCGATTACCATATTCAAGACAAAGATAGCTGTTGGGTCATCAGGGCTGTGTGTCTATATTTGGTTAGAAGTGCAGTTCTTGCATTTGTTACACTGCAAGAGGTCTTAGCCTATCTGGTACTCACAGATGACTGCTTTGGTCATTCTTCAACTCCTTCAGCTTCTCACTGGCCATTTCGACTACTGTCATCTTGCCACTGAGTCTGATAGAGATGGCTCTGCTGAGCAAATGCCACCTCAGGTCATGAGTACTAGGGTCCTTGAGGTTGTGACACAGCTGCACATGTGGTTCTAAGACCTAATGTCTTCTTGAGATCCTGGTAGGTGATATTTGATTCTGATGCTATCTTGTCCCAGTTGACTCCATAGTCCTTATAATTATCATCCACTACTCTCTCCAGCCATTTGTCCCAAACAGATTCCTCTGTGAGATAGCAAGGGGTTAGAAGGCACGTGGAGGTGCAAACATGGGGATTGAGGAACTAATGGATGTTTTGGGGATCTTTGCTATCTTTTTGTTGCTATTTGATAGTTCTGAAGGAGCCCAAGATCAAGATGCTGGTCAATTCATTTTATAGTGAGGGTTTTCTTCCTGGCATGTAAATCGCTACCTTCTTATTTTCTTTACATAGTAGAAAGATAAAGCTCATTTGTTTTTTTTTTGTTACCCTATCATTAACAATTTTAAACAGCAGTAGATAGGTTGACAAGATCTGATTTAGTCCTTAAATTATCAACTTATTTATAGATTGTCCTGAAAAATTTATTTTGGTATAAGTGTTGGAAAATAGGAGAAGCAAAGAACGTTCAATTGCAAGTTCCTAAGTCTTGTGATGAGGGCATGATTGTAAAAATGCTTTTACCTCTACTTTAGAAAACTATACAGAAGGGGACCAAGAGATGGAGGGGGAGGGAGGAAAGGGGAAAAGGAAATCCAAAAGAATAAAGATATGTTACATGCATGTATCAGCTCCCCAAGATGAATGTATCATGTACTACAAACACGTACTAGTAAAAATTCTTTAAAAGAAAGGTTATACAGGGCCCGGGGAGGGGGGGGAAGGGTTGGTGGTGGTTAGCTCAGTGGCCTAAGTGCCTGCTTGGCAAGCACAAGGTTGTGAGTTCAATCCCCAGCACCAAAGAAAAAAAAAGAAAAGAAAGGTTATACATAACAAATCAGAATATTTAATTCAGCTACACATTCTCCTAAGTATCTATAACATCTAATTATCAAATAAATTACTCGGAGTAAGACAGTATTGGAACTACATGAAGTACAGAGGAGACAGTTATAACTACTAAGCAAAGACATACTGATGTCATTAATTTGTCTATTTGAAAAGCTAATGGGAAATAAATTGCAATGAAATGCAAATGTAACCTAATGATTTATCATTATCTTCAAAACCTTGATTAACAACATTCTCAGCAGTATCATTACAAACTCATTATTAACTGCATATACCCTTAAATTTACACCTTAAATATATTGCCACTTTGTGGTATTATAGAAAACTATTTTGTCTTTGTCCTGTTTCTTGGCACAGAGCTCCTAAAACTCTTGGAATTTCCTGAATACTGGAGTACTGAGTAGTGAGTAGTGATAAGGGTGATAGGAATATCTTTTGTTCTAATGCAGCAACTCTAGGAAACAAGATAGATTCAGAATGAGGATTGGCAGTAGGAAAGGCTAAGCATTGATCAGAAGTTTCAAACTTTATAGCCTTAACCTCCAGCCTCTAGAAGGGGAGAGAGATTGGAGATCAAACACATTTACTATTGGGCAGTGACTCAACCATGCCTATATGACTAGAACTCCATAATAACCCCTATACCAGTGATGGAGAACCTTTTAGAGCTTTCTATGATAACAGACAGCCTGCTGCAGCCCACGTACCATAGATTCACCACCACTGCCCCACACAATGGAATTCGGTGTCGCTTCCAGGTTGGTGAACACCTCAAGGATCAGTGATTTAAAATTGGTACTGAAGAATCAGATGGGGGAAGGGTTTCCAGGAAAAGGGAACAATACTCACAAAGTCACACAGGGGTGACTGGATACATATATTTTCAAAGACAATGGACAGTTCAGAATCCCCTTAAAGAAGTTAGGAGAACATTATAAAAATAATGAGATTAAATCAGCTTTTCAGGAATACAAACAACCGAATTTTTGTAAACTCAAAAAGTTCCATAAATAAAACCCTTCATACCTTTAAAATTCTTGATAGGCCAGGTGTGGTGGTACATGCCTGTAATCCCAGTACTCAGAAATTGAGGCGGGAGAACTGTTGTGAATTCAACAGCTCAAGGCCAGTCTGGGTTACAAAATGAGTTCAAGGCCAGCCTGAACTGGATACTGAGACCCTGTCTCAAAAATAACTAAATAAATAAATAAAAATAAAAAATAAACAAACCTTGATAAAAGAGTGGTTACTAGACATTAATCTTAACATTTACAATTGTTGTAAATTCCACATAATTGGTTTTGAAAGGTTCTTGCCATAGTATAAATTACTGTACGGTTATGGCAGTGGCTTACATGGTGGAAGCGGGAAGCCTACCACTTCCTGCTTCTTCCTCAGCCTTAACTGCAAATCCCCTTCCTGGTTGCGTGCAGAGAAAATCCCAGTCAGCCCTTTGTGCATCATCAATGCCCGACTAAGCACCACCCCGGTCAGAGGTTATAAATGTATATCCTGTACCGCACGTTCCGGTCAGAGAATGCCAGGCTGTCTATAGTCATGGACTCTCTCCACATCCTTGGAATAAAGGCTATTTTTATTTTATATCTTCTTTCTTATTGTGCTGAAAACCTAACAGGTTTCACATCCAAACTTTAACTACATGGGATCTGCTTATTTTTTTGACATAGCTTGTTTATATTTTGCCATATTTTGATTGGCTGCCAAATATTGCCTTTCTCTTTTCTAGTTTAGCAAAGCTGCTGTAGATGCTAAACCACATCTGGTTTTCATATCTTCCCAGACCATGATGTAGCTGACTGAGAGTTTATTTAAGCTTGCCTCTTTTTCAATTCTTCATTTGATTCAAAAGTAGCTTGAATGTAAGCCAGTGCAGCCACCATGGAAATCATTATGGAGATTCCTCAAAAAACTAAAAATAAAAACACCATTTTAGCCATTTACACCTTTCCTGGGTATATTCCAGAAAGAATTAAACATATCATACTATAGTGATTCATGCACACCCATGTTTATTCATGATAGCCAAGTGCTGGAAATGGCCTAGATGTTCATCAACAGATGGATAAATAAAGAATATACAGCTATTCCAAGGAATAAAATTATACCATTTGCAGGCAAATGAATGGAACACAAAATGATCCTGTTGCAGGCAGTAGAATTAGTTAGAAATATTATAGGCAAAAAAAAAGAAAGAAATATTGGGTGGAAGAGACAAGATGGCGGACTGGTAGGTAGCAGGAGAGAGACCCTCTCTGAGAGAGACAGCTCAAATGCCAGAATAAAACACCCTGGAGAGACCCAAACAGAGAGAGATGGACTCTCACAACCCAGGAAGAAACTAAAGTGCAAAAAACCGCTCGAATATGAGGTCCTGGGGATACTATTAGTAAAGCGGAATGGTGCCCTCCTCGAGCCGCCTGAATTCCGCCCAACCTGAACAAGCGATCCGCGCCAAAGTGACTGGCTTGAGCCGCCGGAGCCTGGAGCTGAACAGCCCGGCGTGCAGCTCACCGGGACTGGCACTGCACACAACCCACCCAGAGGCACCGTGAATTCCCACCTCAGCCGTGCTGAAGTCGGAGGTCGGGCAGTCCAGCAGTTCTCGGGGACACGGTGAGTGATGAGAATAAGACCCTCCCACGGGAAAGGGGAAACCGACTGGACGACATGTTGGATTTGGGCAGAACAGCCCTAACTCCATAAGGAAGTGGCTTCAGCTGGTTATTCCCCTCACTGAGCGGATTGGTGGAATCTGCTTGAACTAGGTCATGCCCCTGGCGGGGACCCAGTTACTTCCCTGAGATCAGTGCACACTGACACAGTGAAGGCCTGCAACGGTTGACTGGCCCAGAAGGGAGGAGCTAGCGCACACTGCCCCTGGGTGAACTCTAATCTCTGATAACCTACTGAAGAGGGCTAAAGCTCCTAGGCTGCACCCTCTAGAGGAGCCTTAAACAACAAGAAAAGGGTCTGGGAATTACACTGTACACTTGTATGGAAGGAACCAAAAACATGACGAAAGGGAGAAATAAGAAAACACTCCCAGCCCCCAACCCTGAGAACATTGATCCAGGAGAGGTAAATACAAAAGAGACTGAGGGCAGCA
>PVJX010034511.1:0-18879 GCA_004027295.1 Dolichotis patagonum | reverse complement strand
TGTCCTCCCAGAAATAGCTGTTCATGTTACAAAATTAAGGCATACAAAGTGAACACACAGTGAGGCTGCAAACAGTTACAAAAAAAACAGGATGGAATAAAGCCAATTGAGACAGTATAGTGAAATTGGCACAGAACATCACAGCAGGTCACCAGGACAACAGTAATAGGCAACATTGTATATCTCGTTGTCTTCACAACAGTTGTTCTTCTACTAGGTACAGCAAAATCAAAGAAATACACAACATTATAGAACACATCAACACAGAGTATTGAATAGAGCAACACCATTACTCAGGACAAAGCAAAATGGCGATAAAAATATCTGCCTTCAGAGATAGTAGAAGGAAACTCCCCCGACTTGCTGTACCAAATATGGTCACCTGCTAAGAGATACCCAGATCCCTGGATCCCAATTGTTAACGGGGGAGGAGGGGATGTGGTATGTTTGATTCTAAGCCCGCGCCCCGGTAGGCAGCAGGCAGGTTACTGGTTGGCTTGGCGCCCTAAGTTCCAACATGGCACGGATCTCAGGAAACGCTCTTGCTTCTTGTTTCCCCGCCCTGGGGTTGCCGCGGCTTTCAAGTTTTCACATAGTTCACTGATGCTGTTTATTTTTTTTAAGTTTTTCATTCTCTACTTCATTTTGGATAGTATCTAATGCCATATCTTTGGTTCACTAATACTTTCATCTATAATGTCGAGTGTGCCTTTAACTTCATCCAGTGTTTGCTTTCTAAAGTCTTAAGTCATTCATCTTTCACTGTGGGGTTCTTATTATCTACGCAGAGTAGATGCTATCCAAAATTAAGCAGAGGATGATTTTGCTTTTTAGGAGTTACTTTGATCAGTATATTTTTATTGGTTTTTTTTTTTTCGTGGTTCTGGAGCTTATGAGCATGGCCTTGTCTGTCCAAGGCAAATGCTGTTCCACTGAGCTACACCCCCGCTCCTGGGTTTTAATCAGGATAGTTTTAGCTGTGAATTCCTTGCTAAATCTTGATAACCAATCCTGATAACCAATCCTTGATCAATCAATCCTTGATAACCAATCTTGATCACCAATTCCCAAAAGCTTTTGATCGTACAAGTATGAATACTCTTCTTCATGCTCTTTTTTTATGTTCTGGAACCAAACCCAAGGCCTTGCATATGCTAGGCAAGTGTTCCACCACTGAGCCCCAATTACTTTCTTAAGGAGCTCACACACACGTTTGTTAATCTATATTGGTTTCACAGTATCGTGTCAATTGTGATAACATATCCTTATAATATAACCCATCTATATTTTTATTTATATTAGAATGAATATATATAAAAATAATGTATATGCATGTGTGAGAATGTATTTTTTTTAAAAAAACAAACCTCCTTGATAACCTGTAGTTGTGTCACCATTAGCATTCTTAATACTGTACATGTGCTATTTTTCTTTTCCCTTTGATTAGACCTGCTGCGATGTAATCACATTGGGTCAAGTCTATGGTCAAGTGAGGGTGAACTTTTAGATCTGCCTGTTGCCAGCACATGTGCAGGAGGTTTGCTACTACTGGTCCTAGGACTCAATTTCTCCCCCACTCCCAGTACTGGGGATCAAATTCACAACCTCACAATTGCCAGGTAGGCACTTACACCGCTGAGCTAAATCCCCAGCCTAATTTCTCCTTCTTATTGTATTTGGTTTCTCTTATTTGTTCTGCTTTTATTTTGTTGTTTCTAGGGTTTTTGTTTTGTACCGGGAACTGAACTCAGGGCCTCGCACTTGCTGGGCAGGTGCTGTGCTGCTGAGCTACATCCCAGGCTGTTTCGTGTTTCTTGATATAAATGCTTATTTGTCCCTTCAACACATTCATCTATGTGACAGATGCTGTATCAGTTGCTGGGAAGATAATGAAGCTTAGGCCCATAGATGAAACCTCCTTATCACATTAATTCATTATGTTTTCACTGAATAGAACTTTGGTGACATTTCACAAAGTTAGATATACAGGCATCTCATTATCATTAATTTCTAAAGAATTTAGAGGTTAAGGGTGTAGTTCAGTAGATACTTATCTTGCATAATGCCCTGGATTTGGTCCCCAGCGCCAAAAACAACAAGAAATGCTTTCTAGCTGAGCATGGTGGCACATGCCTATAATCACAACATTCAAGAGTGAGGTAAGAAGATCCCAAGTTTGAGTCAGCCTGCACAACTTAGTGACTCGGTAAAACACACACACACACACACAGCTACAGACATAGCGTAGTGTGAAACCCCTGGATTCAATCCTCAGTACTGCAGAATAATTAAATACGTAGTGTATAACTTCAGTTTTGACTTTGAACATTTTATTATTGCAATTTCAAACATACAAAAGGAGAAATAGAACAATGAACCACCATGACAAATTTCACTTCAGTAATTACCAACATTTAGCAATCTAGTTTCCATCTCTGCCAATTCACTTTCTAGTGCTTGACTGTTTCAATACAAGTATGCATATCTTATTTCATAAAGACATGTTAACTCTACCACATAGGACATTTTATTTTTCATACCCATGTTGGTATTGGCATCCCCAACAAAATTAGTATTTCTAAATACTATCTAATACTTGGTCCAGGTACATGTTTCTTCCACTATCTCGTGTCCTTTACCATTTTATTAAAGCCAGGTTCAAGAAATGCCCACATAATGAATTTAATTGCCTTGTCTCTTAAGTCTCCCTGATTATTAATACCTGCCTCTCTGCTTGTTCATGTCACGCATTACTTAATGAAATCAGGTCAACATTTCTGCAAAAATTTACACATTCTGGATCCAATCAGCTGCTTCCTTGTGAATTTACTTACCTTTTCCCCAAATTCTTGGTTTTAAAGAATGTGACTGAAAGATATGATTCCTTCTGTTATTTTGGCACATGCTTCCACTAGGATTATATCAAGTGGTGCAACTGTTTGATAGTTCCATTTTTATTGAGGTTCAAATTGGCCAGAGTGTTCTGAAGTGATCAGCTTGATAATTTCTCTATAAAACCTTTCACTTAATAGTATTAGCATCCATTGAAAATCATTTTCTGGACCTATTACTTCACCAGAATCTAGAAAACAGAGATTTGTCTAATCCTATCATTTGTTCCGTATTTACTGGTTAGACTTCAATTTTTTAAAAAAACCACTCAAATTTGATGAATTTTTGATGATCCTGATATTTGGTTCACATGGGGGTAAAAAGGCTCATCCTCCAATATTGATTTTAAGAATGATGAGTTGATACTCTAATATCTTCCATAACTGACCAAATTAAGCATAACCAAATAAACTATCAAACTACCAGTGGATTCATGTCAAAAGACCCAATGAGAAACACTAATTGAAGATGGGGCAATTATAGTGACAATAATAATAATGAAATGATATTGTTATACAAAAGTTTTACAGGCATGAACCAAATTAAATTCCCACATGGTAGCTTCTTATACCATCTTTTTCATACTGTGTGATTACCCTTGAACTGTGTCCAGACAAAAAGATGCTATGTTATAGAGAGGGAAATTGCTTCTGATTCAACAACTGTATTCTTAACAATTGTACACTCATGAAAATCATACAGTTTTTAACTGTGAAATTTCTGATGCAATTCAACTGCTGAAGAAATTCTCATTCACTACAATTTCCTGGGTTTTACCTAAAATAAATTATTTTCAGTTTAGTAAATGTTGCAATGTGACAGGAAGCATTTCTACATTTATCACTTCTACAGTAATGTTCTTTAAAAAGGATCCACTAATATTAATACAATAATAATTATACACAATATTCACAGAACACAAGCTATGTGACTGCTATTCTTCTAAGTATTAATTACTTAATTCTCACAATAATTCTATTACACAGCAGGGCAGGATGACTCTAAATTGGTCCCCAGTGACCGCTGTCTTTTGGTATTCATGTGCAGGCCCCTTCTTGTGACAGTAAGCTGATCTAGTAATTTATTTCTAACCAGTGGAAGGTAGCAAAGGTAATGGGGATGTCGTTTCCATGATTTGATTCTACAAAATTACAACTTCCTTGCTAGCAGACTTCCTTCTTGCTGCCAACCATCTTCTTGACTTGCATACTCTGATGAAGCAAGCAGTCACGTTGAAGAGGTCGCTGAAGAGGCAAGGAAATGTAACAGCCTGCTTGAGACTGAGGATCACGATGTAGCACCCCAGAGGGAAAGGAATTCAGGCATCCATTCTGTTAGCTTGGATACAGATCCTTCCCTACGCAACCGTTCCGATGACCACAGTCACAGCTTGTGACTATGAAGCCCAACTAACTCAGGACCGTTTTCCAGATACAGAGAAATCGTGAGATAACACATATTTTTTAAGCTACTAATTTTTTGGTTATTTATTACACAGTAATAAATAATACATACAACCACTGTACCAATATCATTATTTTACAATTGAACAAAATGAGGCACAAAATGATGGCATCTTGTCTAATATCACAATAAGTAGTAAAAGGAAACAACAGGTAAAGATAAATATTTTCCTACATTCATGACATTGTTCTCTCATATGAATTTGAGGAAGATGTTTTAATGATGAAGAAAAGCTTTTAAAGTAATATATTCTCTTCAATATAAAACTTATCCTTACTTGTAAGCTGAAAACAAATTTTCTCAAACCAGATTTAATGGTGTTTTATAATATATTGTACATTTGAAGGCTTTTCTGTATTAAATTCCATTATGAATCTTCTGATGTTGAGTAAGGTGTGAATGCTGTCTAAAGGCCTTTTTACATTCCTTACATTTGTAGGGTTTCTCACCAGTATGAATTCTCTGGTGCTGAGTAAGGAATGAATAAAGTCTAAAAGCCTTCCCACATTCCTTACATTCATAAGGTTTCTCCCCAGTGTGAATACTCTGATGCTGAGTAAGTTGTGAGAGCAATCTGAAAGGTTTTCTACATTCCTTACATTCATAAGGTTTCTCCCCAGTGTGAATACTCTGATGCTGAGTAAGTTGTGAAAGCAGTCTGAAGGCCTTCCCACATTCTTCACATTCATACGGTCTCTCACCAATGTGAATGCTCTGATGTGAAATCAGTTGTGAGTAACTACTAAAGGTCTTCCAGCATTCCATACATTCATATGGTTTCTCACGAGTATGAATTCTCTGATGGCGAACAAGTTGTTGTCTTAATCTGAAAGTCTTCCCACATTCCTTACACTCAAAGGGTTTCTCACCAGTATGAATACTCTGATGGACAGTAAGCTGTTGGCATATTCTAAAGGCCTTTCCACATTCCTTACATGCATAGGGTTTCTCACCGAAATGAATCTTCTGATGTACTCTAAGGTCTGGGCCACATACAAAGGCCTTCCCACATTCCTTACATTCATAGAGCTTCTCAGAAGTATGAAGTCTCTGGTGTCTAGTAAGGTGTGTACACTGTCTAAAGGTCTTCCCACAGTCCTTACACTCATAGGGCTTCTCACCAGTGTGAATCCTCTGATGTCGAGCCAGCTGCTGATGTACTCTAAAGGCCTTTCCACATTCCTTGCATTCATAAGGCTTTTCACCAGTATGAAGCCGCTGGTGTTGAGTAAGTTCTTGGAGCACTGTAAAGGCCTTGCCACAGTCCTTACATTCATAGGGTTTTTCACCAGTATGAAGCTTGTGATGTCGAATAAGGTGTGCACGCTGCCTAAAGGCCTGCCCACATTCCTTACATTTATAAGGTTTCTCACCAGTATGAATTCTTAGATGTTGACTAAGTGTTGAGCGACGAATAAAAGTCTTCCTACATTCCTTACATTCATATAACTTTTCTCCATTGTGAACTCTCTGATAATCTGTAAGAAAATTTTGCTTTTTATAAGTGATCATTTTTTCAGGGCCTATTTTCACCTGCCCAAAATACTCCTCTTGTGGCTCTTTTTGGCCATCAATGTTGCTTTTGCATTCCCAGTCATTTCTAAAAATGGAGCCCTGAAGGCTGTAACTTTTAATTCTTTCCATTATTTCCCACTGTAGTGAATATATTTCATAAATGTCCTTTTCTGGAGATAAGGCATTGGTCCTGCATCTGGACTCCGAATCTGTAAGAAAATAAGAAAGCAAACACATGCTATTTTCCTGTTCCAGAACAAAGAAAACTTCCAAAGAGAAATAAAATAATACCTATTACAAGTGATGGATTATATTTCTCTAGAATATAGAGATTTCTGCTACAATATTACATATGCATACCTAAAAACCAGCATCTTCTACAAAGTTATACACCACAAATAACTGAATCCATGGAAAATATAGGCCTGGTGTGGACCACTTAACTCTATATAATTTTATTAGCAGAGTACTAACAAATGTAAAGATGAACACATGGGCTTCTTCTTTTAATTAACAAGGTATAAGGCCCACTTGATAGTCATTTTTATATGTTACTGAATTTGATTTGCTAATATTTTGTTAAGAATTTCACTCCTACACACATGAAGAACATGGATTTATAATTTTTTTGGGTAATTTCTTTGTCAAGGTATGATACAACAGTTATACAGGCCCAAGCAAGCTGAGAGGTGTTCTTTCCTTTCTGACAAAATTATGTATTACCCAGGCATTGTGGTGCATACCTGTAATCCCAGCACTCAGGAGGCTGAGGCAGGAGGATCACTGAGAGTCTGAGACCAGCTTGGGCTACAAAATCTTAAGGCCAGTTTGAACTGCATAGTGAAAGCTTGTCTCAAAAAAAAAAAATCAAATAACAAAAACAAAATAACTGTGTATTAATGCCACTCACTATTTCTTCCTTAAGTATTTGATAGAATTCATCAATGAAACAATGTGGGGCTGACATTTTCTTTGTGGTATGATTTTGTATAATGAATTCAATTACTTTAATAGGCACACTGATTTGCTTTTTTACCATTTTTTGTCAGTTCTAGTAAATTATATTTTTCAAAAACTTTTTCCACTTCATTTAACTTGTAAAATTTATTGGCACAAAGTTATTCATAGAATTCTCTTTTTTTTTTTTTTTTTTTGGTACAGGCGATTGAACCCAGGGCCTTAGTACTGAGCTATACCCTCAGATATTTTTGAATTTTTATTTTGAGACAGGGTCTTGCTAAGTCATTAAATTGCCCACACTGGGCTGTGCTTGTAATCCTCCATCCCTCAGTGTCACAGAGTGGAGGTCTTATTATCTTTTAATGGCTATATGAGATGAAGACCGATCCCTTCTGTATTCCTGATATCAGTAATTTATGTTGTCTTTTTTCTTGATTAGTCAAACTAGTTGAGTTCTGGCTGTATTTTCTTTTCTATTTTGTTGATTTCATATATGTATTATCATTTCAACTATGAGAACAGCTCCTCTCTTTGAAGTGGGAAGTACTTCAAAGTGGGAGATGAAAAACAACATAATCAAGGTGAACAGAAAGTGACTTTTCTAGTCCAAACTTGGAAGTTCTTAATTTACCTCAGGTCTCAACACTCTCCCTTACAGCCTGTGGGCTTTTTTTGTTTCTTCAGTACCAAGGATTAAATCCAAGGCCTTCACATCCCCAGCTGCCTGACTCCTGTCCCCTTTTATTCACATTTTGAGACAGAATCTTGCAAAGTCACTCACTCACTCAAGCTGGCTTCACATTGCAATTCTCCTGCCTCGACCTCCCAGAATGAATGATGAGATGACATACATGTCCAGCTAATGGGTTTTGCACTTTGTTTTGACATAATGCAAATTGAACTCAAGGCCTTGAGCATGCTAGGCAAGTGCTCTAGCACTGAGCCACATCCCCAGTCCTCTCTATTTTGAGATAGGTTATCATCAATTTGATCAGGCTGGCCTTGCATTTGGGAGGCTGATGCCTCAGCTTTACAGGTAGATGGGATTGCAGACATGCACCACCATGCTTGGCGGCTATGGGTATTTGAAGAGCAAGCTCCAAGGGCCTCAAAGCTGTGCCTCCACTCTACATAGGATAATTAGGACATGCAGCAATGATTCCCCTGTGCCTGCTCAGCTCTCACTCACCAGGACAAAAGGTTCTTGTTCCTTCCTTCACCACCATCCTAGGTTCCTTCCCTTCTTCCTCCAATAAGGTAATCACATCAGGTTTAGAAACAGAAGCTCCTGCTTAACAAGGAAAATGTCACATCAAATTATAAACCTGAAAGTCCTTCCATTCAGATTTGGTTAAATTTATAACTGACCACAAATCAGAATGGTACCTTATAAAGCCTCAATGCAAATAAATGCAAGGGAGCTGAGGAATTCTCTTTTTAGGTAATCTCAGGACCATAAGGCATAGACCCCAGGTGATTAAGGACAGGCCTTAATGTGATTTAAGCTCACACAGGCCCTGTTGATAAGCAATATTTTGTAGTGATTAAGAACACAGACTTTGGATCAAGACTGTCTACTTTTAAATCCTGCCTCTGTTACTCTGTTACCTCAATCAGTTATTAACCTCTTGTGCCCAAGTTTTCTCATCTGAAATAATAATTATAAGCAGTAACTGAGGAGTACTCAACAATGAACACTGCTCAGAACAGTGTCTAAGCACAATATATACTTACATTCATTTACACATGTATATGAACTATTGATTTTTACTGCTATCATTCTGCTGAGAGGGTAATAAGAGGCTAAGACATTCTCAGATCCTTTAGAGGATATTCAACGTTAAATACAAAATTCTTAAATTTTGTTTGCTTGCTTATTTTTTCAGTCAGAGCCTCACTATGTACTTCAAAGCTGGCCTTGAACTATATAGTCCAGGCTAGCCTTGAACTCATGGTGATCCTCTTGCCTCAGCCTCCCAAGTGCTGGGATTATAGGTATGTGTCATCAACCTGACTAGGGTTTTAACTTTCAACCACAAAGCACATAGAACTGAGTATGTCTGCTACAGGGGGAAAAAAAAGCATTTACTTAAATTTTACATGAAGCTTGTAGATCATCCCATACTGATGCCTTACAAACTCCTTTAATTTTCATTTTTTTCTTTTTTTTTAAATCTCTTTTGATTTTTAGAGAAACTCAGTGGCCCAGTGAGTATCTCATTTTAGAAGAATTAGAAAGGAATAAGAGGTGTATGTGTCAATTCTGGGCACAAGTACAATATGACATCTGGTTCCCTAAACAATACCTGTAGCATATTCAAATCCAGCCTCTTGGATACTAAGGGAAACAGGAATTACAAAACTCCCAAGGAAATGTGAAGGGCACCACACGCTGGGAATGTTTAAGTGGTGGAACCTATTTGCAATCTAACAAAGCCTAGCCATTTTTTTTTTTTTTTTTTTGAGGGGTAGAGTTTGGTTTTTTGAGATAGTCTTGCTGTGTAGTCCAGGTTGGCCTTGAACTCACTATGCAGCTGGTCTTGAACTTGTGGCAATCCTCCTGCCTCAGCTTCCCTAGTGCTAACATGTGCCACTCTGCCCAGCTAACTTAATCATTCTTTATGGGAACGCAGAGTAAGAATTTAGCTTGTTTCTCAGAATATAGTGGCGGAGAAAGCTAACAGTGCTGATAACAACCTTACCTAGTGAGATGAAATTGCTATAGTTCTCCCACATTACATCCCTATATAAGTTCTTCTGAGCAGAGTCCAAGAATTCCCATTCTTCCTGTGAGAAGTCTATAGCCACATCTCCAAATGTCACTGAACCCTGGAAAAAATGAACTTTTGAATTATTTGTGAAAATAAATATTTCTTGCAAATGGAAAGAGATGAGACTGAGGTCTTCACTGCAGAATAGGGACTACACAGCATACAAATAGGGCTGAAAAATTATGAATAGAGAACAGTAACAAAATCAGTATTTCAGAAATAGAGTGCCTACATGTTCTTGACTAGTCTTGTGGCTTCAGATTAAATTTTTATTCAAACATATCTGAAAGTGAATAAAATAACCCAAAACTCGATTACATCATGCTCACTTCAGCAGCACATACACTAAAAACCCCAATTAAGTCAAATAATGTGCACAAGCCTTCTGCACATAGTTGAACCTTTACTGTGAACTCTAAAGAAATATGAGGTCTTTCGTTCTCTTTTCCTTTTAATGATCATGGAACCATAATGGCAAAAACTTCTCCCAAATGTACCACAAAATCTTTCTGAAGGTAAGCTCAAGAAAAAAAAATAAGATAAAAAAGTTCACAACATTGAAGACCTGTTTTTCTCTCTTTAAAATTAAAGAAGTTCACAACAGAATGAAATTTTACTATAAACATTTTCCTTGTTAACAATCATTTTTTTAGGGCTGGGGGTTTAGCTTCAGAGGCACAAGCTGAGTTCAATCCCTGGTACCCAAAAACAGAACAAAAAAAACCCCAATTATTTCTTTAGTAAACTTTAACTATTTTGATGTACAGTGGTCCTCTTTGAGTATATTAGCTTCTCTTTTTAAAATTTAGAAAAAAATTTTTTGAGACAAGGTCTCACTATGCAATTTGGGCTGGTCTCATACTCACTTTGTAGCCCAGGCTGGCCTCAAACTCACAGTGATCTTCCTGCTTCAGCCTCCTGAATGCTGGAATTACAGGAATGTGCCACCATAACCAGAAAATTTAGATATTTGAATTCAGTATGATTTCAAGTTTTCTCTAACCCTTGTTATCCATAACACATAATACTTGTGCATTTGAATAATTTTATCCTTTACTATCATCCCTTATTAAACACCCCCCCCCCTTTTGCTGCCAGGGATCAAACTCATGACCTAGCACTTGCCAGGCAGGCTCTTATGCTGCTGAGCTAAATCCCCAGCCCAATCTTTTCTCACTTTTGAGTTACAGGATATTAAATCATGAAGATATAGTGAAAAGAGTACCCTGTATCGATAATTTTAAAGAAAGTGATGTTCTTGTCTCCCAAAAGGTATCTGGCCATGGATACAGTTTTGGTTGCTACAACTAGTGTGGGAGGGGTGACTGTTACAGGTACCTAATGAGTAGAGGCCAGGGACAGTGTTAGACATCCTACAGTGCAAAGGACAGTCTGCAATAATATGGGAGTCTGACTCAAAATGTCACTAGTTCCCAAGCTGAGAAACAACTGCTCTAGGCCAGCACATCCTGTAAAACATACACAGTGAACTCTGTTCTTGGCATTCTTCTCTCTGGGAGAAAATTAGAGATGATCCTTGAACTATTTGCAGCTCTGCTCTGGTTAGTGTCTAGCTATCCTATTGCTGACATAACAGGACTTGGCCCTGAAAAGCATTATTAGCCAAACAGTTGACACTACACAGGTGGGACTGATAGCATTTTATTAGTCACACATACTGCCTGAGGGAAGCTGTCACACATCATGCAAGGACATAGAGTCCTACTTAGGAACAGAGAAAACAACAGGGGGTTGCAGGAGGCAGGTTTTGAAAGATTAAGTGTTCTCTGGTTCCCGAGGAAAACACAACTGGCTTGTTAGAATAATCACATGGGCTGCCAGTGTGCTGAAAACAATTAGGCTAGGCCTAGGAGGGTGTAACTGGGTTAGCAGGTAGGGGAACTAGGAGGAAAAAAAGCCTTTTCCACTGGACAGGCAAATCCAGTTAGGCCTTTGCAGGCTTGACAAACACAAGGCTGCACATAGAAGTTTAGGTCTTATCATACAAAAAGCTCTGATTATATCTCTATGTGACCCAGTCTTAAAAGCCTTATACAGCATAAGAACTCAACACATACAGAAACTAAGATCAGTCAACACTAAATCCCATTCTATTACTTTAAAAACTCTCATCTGTGGGGAGTCTACAGTTTCCTCATAAGATATCAAACAAGATAGATGTTCTTTCATTAAACCACAGTTCTTCAAGGAAAGCTCAAGAGAGATCTCACATTTAATATCAGTAATCTGTTCCTAAAAATCACATATTTTAATACTACATTATAAATTAGGTGCCTATCTTCTCATCGTTGAATTATAATCCACTGTATGTTAATTCCAACACTCCAACTAGCTTTATGCTTCCTTCAATAATGAGTTATGCTACACAATGAGTCAGTGCAATTGCAATGTCTTTGGTGCTAGTATTTTCATCATCTCTTTTACTAATTTCATTTTTCCCAGGTGCTTTGAAACTTTCACCACAATTTTCTTCAATACTTTTCAATTTCCTTGTTTTTCAGTACTAAGGGTTGAACCCCAGGCCTGTGCACTGACCTACATCCCCAGCCCATCTTTAATGTTTTATTTTTTTAATTTTATTTTAAAGATAATAAAAACCAACAAAACAAAACAATAAATCCAATCAAAATAAAGCCGTGAAATTGATACAGAACTTTAAAGCAGGACAATAGCAAAACAATGGCTACCATTATATATCTTATCTTCACAATAGTCCTCCATTCCATCAGACATAGCTAAATCAGACCAAAACAGAATAAAATCAATCAAAATAGAATGTTAATAAAGCAAAACAATTAATAGGGACAAAACAATGAGAATAATACTGGATTTCAAACACAAGACAGAAGGAAATGCCCCATATTTGCTATATACTGCATGCTGTCATCCACCCTATAGATGTTCAGGCCATCGGCCCCAGGCCTGTAAAGTCAACCAAACAATATGAATATTCAGTTACTTTTTGTACCTCAGTTGCCACCAACTCAACCTGTCCTTGGAATCAGCCGGCTGCCCAAGGGGGGTGAGTGGGTGGTAGGTTCAGGGAGGCCTTGCTGACTTTTATCTTCCTGGGCCCTGCATGGCTTGCTGGCTTACCAGAAAGGCTGGCTAATTGGCTGGTTGGTCAGTTCCTTCCAGTCCCAGCATGGCTGATTTTTGAGAGGCACTATCTCTTTAATCTTTAATTTTGACACAAAGTCACACTAAGTTGCTAAATTGCCCAGGTTATGCTCAAACTTGTGATCCTCCTGCCTCAGCCTCCCAAAGTGCTGGGATTACAAATATGTACCATCATACCTGGCCCTTTTCCAATTTTTTAAGAATCTACACTAGACTAGAAAAAAAAAAAGTTAAACTACAGAAAAGTGCTTCTAATAAGAACATAGCTCATTTTTACTATGATGCTCTGATGAATTCTGCATCACTAGCAGTACCAAATACATGGCCTCTTTAATGATACATATAGTTGTTTTGATGGTCTAGCAACTGTATATGGAATATAACTAGATTCTTCCTAACACTGTTTTTGTTTAAAAAATATTGCATTCAGCTACATGATTCTCTTTATTAAAGTTCTAAAAATAGGCAAAATTAATTAATGGTCTTCAAAGTTGAGACATTAGTTACATTTGAGATGGGTGGGTGAGCAATGACTGAAGGGAGAAACATCTGAGGTACAAGTAATACTCCTTTCTTGACCTGGAAGCATAGCTACACTAGGAAAATTCACTCAGCTATACTCTCATGATTTGTAAACTTTTCTGTATATATGCCATACTCCAATAAAACAAGGAAAAATTTTGTTTTAAATGAGACATTGTATATTGAATACACACAATTTTTTCTACATAAAACTAGATCAAAAGTCACTGTACTGTCAGCCAGGAAAATGGCTTAATGGTGGGCCACTTGCCTAGAATGTATAAGGCCCTGGGTTTCATTCTCTTTCCCCTCAATAAATCACTGTATTAAGAAAAATATATTTTTCTGGAATTAGGTACTTAAATAAAAAGCTGTTCCACTGGAATATGCTGACAGACCTTCTTCAGAGAATGTCTGTGTTTTCCCAAGGCATTTCACTTCTGCTCCTACTTTTGCAGAATAAAGACTATCAATGGGCTGTCTGTCCCTCATCTCAGGAATGGCAAAGTGCAACAGGTTCTTTGATAGAATTCTGATAAAATGAAAAGTTCAAGAAAACTAATAAATACGTACACTTGATCTAGAGATTGAAAATATTTTTTAAAAAACCCAAAACATTAACTTACATCAGCCATGGTTTTAGCACCCCAAGAACTGGTCAGTCTTTTTCAGTATTTCTTTGTTGGAGAACTGCAGAGTCTAGACAAACCAGAGCTGGAAGAAGAAAAAATAGCCATGATCCCAGGTACCATGCAGGGGGTAAAGAAATAGAAGGCTATGAAGCTAGATGTACTTAAGAGCACCCCAAATGACTTATGTTGACATGTGCATTTTTTTCTTTTTCCAAACTGCTCCCCACTGCTGTACCCACTCCTATCCCATTCTCTCACAAAACTGAAGTGGAGTATGGGAGGCCTCAAGAAATCCATGCTGGGTTCACGTGGCGAACCCTAACCTTAACTGCTGCAAGCGAGCCCATGTCCCCGCGGTGGGCGACAGCGTCGGTGGAACACAAGTGGGCAGCGGGACCCACGGCGGCTGTGGCGGTTACAGCGAAATAGCGGAGACGCTAGCGGACAACGGGCGACAGATCCCCAAACCATTGACTAATCACCAAGCTGCAGAACCTGAATGACGCCTACGGGCCACCCTGCAACTTCTTCAGGATGGACGTGAGCAACCCGCAGACAGTGAGTGGGGGCCGGCCAGGGCGTTTCAGGGTCAAGACAAATCTTCCTATGTTCAAGCTAAAGGAATCCACAGTTAAGATACAGTGCCTTTGGCTACGAAGTGAATTAGAGAGAGAGCAAGGTTATAGTTCCCCTGCTCGCTGGAAAGGCATTTTTGCGTCAACTTCCTTTCTGAGATGATGGGATATTTGACAATTTTATTAAGGAAAGGAAGCAAGGGCTGGAGCAGTTTATAAACAAGGTCGCTGGTCATCCTCTGGCACAGAATGAACGCTGTCTTCACATGTTCCTACAGGATGAAATAATAGATAAAAGCTATACTCCATCTAAAGTGAAAACACGCTTGAAATTTGGCAAGAGGCAAAAGCGTGACCCTTAATGACTCATTCGCACCAGTGAGTCATTGTAACTATCCCTTAGCATGCTGCACAGAAGCTGGGATAGTACGCCTTCAGTATAGTAACACTCATGTGCTCACTTTTGTTTGGCAGTTGGCAAATTACTTTGCTTTAGTGGAAATCTCTCATTCCAGCCTTTCTCTATAAATAGCTCTTCCTTGCTGTTTTAATGTGGTATATACACTATAGCCTCACAAACCTTCCCATATAATCTGCGGTATCCTAACTAAAGGTTCTGACTTGGTCTTAAAAAAAAGAGAGAGAAAAGAAAAGAAAGAAGAAATCCATGCTCTGGGCCAGGGATCTAGCTCGATGGCACAGCACCTGCCTGGCAAGTGCGAGGTCCTGAGTTTGCTTCCTCGTACCAAAAAAATAAGAAATCCATTCTCTGAAGAAATCCAGGTAAGCAATGATGGACTTGATATAGAAGCCCAGATACCTGTACATGAGGACTTCTGACCAGGTTTCCATTTCACAATGTTGATCTGATCTTGAAACTGAACCAGAGTTTCTCTAAAGACAAAGACTAAACCCCGGCAGCCCCTTCCGTGAGGCCACAAGGCTTTCCCCCGCTAACAGAACTCCCCACTCCATGTCCCCACAGGGCATCTCACAGCATGACACTCTCTAGGCACCCCCTCTTGGTGTCCAGCCGTGGAGGACACTATCACTGCAGTTAGCCGGCACTCACTGGAAATCTTCCTGTGATGGGTGCCTCATACACTTGTCCACTGAGCCTCAGTACTGCCTGTTCTACCCTCTCAGCACACTGAGGCTCGGACTCAAATCACATAAGGCACAGACTTTTTTGTTTTGAATTCACATTTCTGTCACTAAAAAGCTGGTTTTCCTTCAGCTTTGGTCTTGGGCTTTGATGGTTAGAATTTCTGTCTTTCTGAGAGAACCCTGAAGTTGGGCAGTTCTCTAAAACAGAAATAACCACTAACTTTTTAAAAATACCAAACCGCAGAAGATGGCAGAAATAGTGCTTTTCAGCAATCATCCCTCTACAGAAACATCATTTTGGAACAACTATCTACAACTGAAACTACATGTATCTTTACAACAGCTAAGGAAATCAGAGGAGAGATCACAGTATCTGATTATGACACAATAATAAGAAAGGAAGTATTGAAAAATGTAAGAAGGGGAGTTTTACATAATGTTCTACCCATTGACCAACTCCAAGCAGCACAGCACAGCAGAGCTTTTGTCTGCTTGGGGGAAGGAGAACAAAATGAGCATAGAAGTTTGCCTTCACCTTCAACACCAGGCCCCACACAGTAAAATCCAGCGCTTGTTACACTCACATGGCCCCAGATGCAGTCCAGGGTCCCACAGCCCCAGGTTTCTGGCTTGCAAGGTAAAGGGATCCTTAATCGCACCAACACCAGGCCAGTGTTAGAATTGCTGGGCTCTGGACAGATTTCAGCAGCAGGTAGGACTTAGCAGCTCCTGGCTTCAGGCGAGCCATGGTTCTATGCCAGCAACAGCAGGTTTCAGGCTTCTAGTGCCCCAGTCCCAGTGGCTCCAGGCTTGAGATACAGCCAGCACCACTACAGTCTCCACAGCTTCTCCTGTGTCCCAGCACTAAACACCTCCTAAATGTCTACCACCTACTGACAGCGCCACAGGCTGAGGACTAATCCATTAACATATGGGCCTCTTAAGTTCATCCTTGGTCCAAACTACAGCATTTCATAATAAATGTAAACATGGAGGTGAAAATTTTTTACCGTGAAAACCATCAACATTGATGAAAGAAACTGAAGACACAAATAATAAAGATATCCCATGTTCATGGACTGAATGAACCAACATTGCTAAAATGTCTATACCGCCTGAAGTGAGCTACAGGTTTAAAGCAATTCCTATACAAATATCAATTATATTCTTCACAGAAATAGAAAAAAAATCTTAAAATTCATATGGAACTACAAAAAAAGAAGAAGAGGAGGAAGAAAAGGAGGATAGAGAATGAGAAAGAGGAAGAAGAGGAAGAAGAAGACAAAGATGAAGAAGAAAGAGAAGAAGAAGGAAAATCCTGAGTAGCCAAGATTGCTCAAGCAATCTTGAGCAGAAAAAACAAAGTGGGATGATCACACAACCTAACTTAAAATTATATAGCTTTAGTACTGACATAAAAACAAACTGATAAATGGAACAGAAATGAAAGCCTAAAAACAAGCACACATTTATAGTCAATTTATTTTTCTTTTACAAAGGTGTCAGAACACACAATGGGGAAAGAACAGTCTCTTCAGTACTGTCAGGAAAATGATATCCATATGCAGAACAATGAAACAGAACTCTTATCTCATACCATATAGAAAAATAAGCTCAAAATGGATTAATAAATGTAAGACCCCCAAATAGGAAAATGCTAGAAGGAAATGTAGCAGGAAAATTTCATGACACTAGTATTGGCCATGATTTTTTTCAGTATGACACCAAAAGCTCAGATAACAAAAGCAAAAACAGACAAATAGTATCAGATCAAACTACAAAGCTGCTAGCTGGGCACGGTGGCTCAGGGCTGTTATCCCACCACTGTGGGATGCTGAGGCAAACGGAGCACAAGTTCAAGACTGGCCTGCGCAACTTAGCAACTTAGTCCGTGTCTCAAAATCAAGCAACGCCCCACCAAAACCCCCCCCCAAAATCCAACAAAGCTGCTGAACAGCAAAGGAAACATTCAACAAGGTGAAGAGATAAACTACAAAATGGTAAAAAGAAAAAATATCTTTGCAAACTATGTAACAGGTAAGGTATTAACATAGAAAACATACAAAGAGCTCAACCTAATAACAAGAAAACAGATAATTCAATTAAAAATGGACAAAGAACCTGAACAGACATTTCTCAAAATAAAAACATACAAATGGCCAATAAGTATATGAAAAAATAATCGACCTCAATAATCATAAGGGAAATGCAAATTAAAACCACAATATTATCATCTCATATAAGCTAGAATGGTTATTATCAAAAAGACAATAGAAGATGGGTGTGGCAGTGCATTCCTGTAATCCTAGCACTGGGGAGGCTGAGGCAGGAGGATACCCGCAAGTTTGAGACCAAACTGGACCAGCCTGAACTGCATAGCAAGACTCTGTCTCAGAAAGACCAAAAAAAAAAAAAAAAGACAATAGATAATAAATGTTGGAGAGGAAATCCAAGGGCATAGAAACTAGAATAGCCATTTATGGAACAGTATGGAGATACCAATAAAAATTAAAAACAGAACTACCTCATGACTTAGCAACCCTAATATGCACTATGCATGTACATATATACTATACATATACAGATACACAAACACACACACACACACACACACACACATATATACTTACATAATTTGGTGACAAGGATTCACCATATTGCCCAGACTGGTCTCAAACCCCTGGACTCAAGCAATCCTGCATCAGACTCCCTAGTGGCTGAGACTACAGGTACACATCACTGTGTCTGGCTCATGGGTACATTTAAAAGAAAAAAAAAAAAAAAAAACCAGTATATTGAAGAGATAGCTGCACTCCCATGCTGATATTTTTTTTTTTTCTTTTTTGGTACCAGGAATCAAACTCAGGACTCTGCACTTGCCAGGCAGGCACTGTGCCACTGAGCTAAATCCCCGGCCCATGTTCACTGCAGTACTATTCACGAAAGTCAAGATATGGAATCAACCTCATTGTCCATCAACAGATGAATAGATTAAAAAATGAAACTATACACAATGGAATAATACTCAACCATAAAAACAAAATCCCATCATTTGTGTCAATATAGATGAGCCTGGAAGATATGTGAACTGAAATAAGCTACACACATAAAGACAAATACTGGACTACATGATCTCACTCATCTGTAGAATCTAAAAGTTAATCTCTCTGGGGATTTAGCTCAGTGGCATAAACGCCTGCCTGGCAAGTGTGAGGTCCTGAGTTTGATCCCTGGTACAAAAAAAAAAAAAAAACCAAAGTTAATCTCATAGAAGTAGAAGAAAAGAATGGGGCTTACCTA
>PVJX010034510.1:0-18877 GCA_004027295.1 Dolichotis patagonum | reverse complement strand
TTGGCTATGTTATTTAGTATGAGCTCCCCATATGCAAAGATATGGACAACCATTTGGAGGAGAATGGGAGACAATATGACAGATAGTGAAGATCCTGGGTTGTCTAGCTTTGAAATTTATGCTTTCTTATGGCCCATTCTGTTCTGTTTTGTTGTGTTTAATTTTACACCCTTTTAAAATAAAAAATTAAAAAAAAATAAAATAAAGAGCCATCTCAGTGAAAAAAAAATAAACCTTTCCTCTTTAAATTGATTATCTTAGGTACTTTGTCACAATCACTGAAAGCTGACTAACACAGAAACCAACAAAGGATACTTTGGGAAGATCAATAAAGTCGATATCTAGCAGGCTAAGCAAGAAGAAAGAGAGGAGACACAAGCAGGCAGGAAAGAGGCCAACACCATTGATCTCGTGGACATTAAAGGGATAATGAAAGAGTGTTGTATACAACTTTCTGTCCACAAATTTGATAAATTAGATGAAACAATCCAATTCCCTAAAAGACATAATCCACCAAAATTCATGTAAGGAGACACAGGTGGTCCAAGCGGACCCATATCTGCTAAAGAATGTGAATCGGTAACTAAAACTTTCTCAAACAGTAGGCACCAGTCTCAGCTGGGTTTACTGGTGAATTCTATCAAACATTTAAGGAAGAATGATACCAGCACTCTCCAATCTCTTCTAGAATACTCTCTAATTCATTGATGAGATGAACATCACCCTAATATCCAAAGCTAGAGAAAAGGAAAACTACAAACCAACTGTCTCTCATGAATACAGATGCAGATCTTCAACAAAATATTAGCGAACTGAATCCAATGGTTACAAAAAGAATTAATTTAATGTATCGGTTTTAGTTACTTCCTCATTGCTAGGACAAAATATCTGACAACCCCAAATTCAAGGAGAAGAGGTTTACTTTAGCTTACAGACTGTAGTTAGCTGGCTCCAAGACAGGCTAGCATGGCAGAGGGGCATTGTGGGAGAGAGACCAGTGGCAGGGCAGACAGCAAGCATCAGCCTTCCTTCTGCTTTTCCTTTTATTCCATCAGGGCTACAACCTTATTGATTGGTGCTGCCCACACCCAGGGTGGGCTTTCCCATGATCCGCACCCAGCTATCCCACCCACAATCCACTATCACACACCCATGACCTCCCCCCATTCCCAAAGTCCCACCTATGAATGCTTAAGGCTTTGAAAGGACATCTGATTGGGACAGAGTGTGGTATCTACCACATAGCCCTAGCCCAGGACATTCTCAAAATTCAAAATTCTAAGGACAGTTGCTACTGAATGTGTATTGCTTTTGCACCATCATGAAATAAAAAATAAAACCATCCAGAGCTTCAAGCCACCAGTACAAAGCGAATGAACATGAACTGTGGGTTGCAGTTAGCAATAATATATTCATATTGATTCACCAGTTGTATCAAATGTCCCATAGCGATGTAGATGTTAGTAACAGGCGCACTCTGGGGTGAGTGTGGTAGGGGAGAGAGGTGGGAGGTGTGAGAACTCTCTTTCACATCCTCTATTTTTTGTAAACCTAAACGTGTTTACAAAATAAATTCTACTTTAAAAAAATTAGCTCTTTGGGAAAAGCTTATTGTATACCTTATTGTACACCATAAACAATTAGTTCAGAAGGAACTGGAGTCCTGAATGTAAGAGCTAGAAGTCTAAAATCCTTCAGGGGAAATTCTTCATAAAATTGATCTCGTGGATACGACACCTAAAGCACAGGTAATAAAAGTAAAAATAGATAAATGGGACTAAATCAAAATTAGAAATTTCTGTGCATCAAAGAACACAACGCAGTGAAAAGGCTGTGAAATAAGAGACAGTGTTTACAAATTGCGTATGACTGCTGGTACCTTCCATCCAGTCAGGGAACCTGCTGTCCACCTCACCACCCTAAAACTGCCTCCCTGTCCCCACCCTGGGCCTTTGTTGTCAAATTGCCTTTAAAGTACTCCTGGACTCCTCTCAGCCTCCTGGCCTTTCAATGGCATCTGGAATGGTCAGCGGGGCCTGTGGCTGGGTGGCTAAGGGGTGAGGGAGGCAGGAGAGGGTAGCGAGGTGGGTAACCTCAGCTCACAGCCTGTTTTCCCACTTCCTGGCTGGGTGACCTCGAGCAAGCAACCCATTCTCTGGCTACCTCAGTTTCCTGATCCATAAATGCAGATGATAATGGAGCAGCCTTACGAGTTAGTGGTGGAGATCAAAGGAGGCGGCACAGAGAAGCTCTGGGAGGAATGCCTGGGTGCACACAGCAGCCGGAAACATTCACTGTTAGGACCCAAAGCTTGAGACAGCTAGCTTTGAGTTCAAATCCGGCCTCTGCCCTTGTCCAGCTCTGCGGTCCTAGGCCAGTTCCTCTGTCTCCTGTGCTGCCAAAATGAGCTCCATGAGCTGTTTCATCCACAGAAGTGACCGAAGACACAGTTCAGTAAGTTTCAGGGTGGAGGACAGTGCTTCGTTATCTTTCTTTTCACCTTTAGGTCCTTGGTCAGCCCATCCCACAGGAAAGGGATGTCAAGAAAACCATGGAAAAGGAATTTTCAAAAGAACAAGGGCGTGGGACAGACTGAATCTGTGGTCTCAAAGCAGGGAGATTGCCCTAGGCCACCCAAGGGGGCTGAGCTACTCAGGTGGGGGGAACAGAGAACTGGCCCCGATGCAGAGATGAGCCGCCAGGGAGGGAGGTCAGAAAGACCCGGTGCAGAGCCCTGCTGCCGGTTGTGAAGACAAAGGGGGCTGCCGGGCTCTGGCCTTGGGTGACTTGGAGCAGATGACTAAGCTGAGTACACCTAGACTCCTGACCTAAAGAATGATGAGATCATAAGGTTGTGCTGTTTTCAAGACAAGAAGTGAAATTCGCTCTCATATTTACCGCCTGCCAGGTCTCATCCTAGGCCCTTTGCAGCAGCCTCGTGACGTGATGACATGGCTACTGCATTGGTCCCTGTTGTACCCACGTAGAAAGATAGTGCCACGGAGGATGGAACCTTGCCCTCCAGGACTCTGGCCCAGCAGGGCTCAGCCAGACTCCCCCAGGCCACGCAAGCCGCTGTCACGCACTGCACCTTTGACACTTACAGCTGCTCTGCTGCTCCCCCGGCTGTGGCCTTGCTCCAGTGTCCTCTCCCAAAATAACAAGGGCCGTCCACTCCCCGGCTCCAGTGCCGTTAGGGGGAGCCCCCTGTTCCAAAGCTCCATCCTCACATCCGGGCATTCGCTCCTGCCCGCTGTGCCAGGCTTCTCTGCAGAGAAGTAGCTAAGCTTGGTCAGCTCTGAGGACCTGTCCCTGGCACCCTAGGCAGGACTGTGTCCCCCCAGCATAGACAGCCTCATTTCCTCTGTTCTCCAACTCTCCAGGAGAGGGCGCCACCTCCGCGCGGGACCTTAATGCAAATCAGAAGAAAACCCATCTCAAAATCCGCGTCACCTCGTTTCTGTTAATCCTCACGGAGGATTTCACGGTCTGGGATTTCCCTGGCTTAGTCAGCCCGCTTATTATCTCAATGAGCTCACGAGGAAATTCAGAGGCACAGGTTTCAGATGTTCCCAAAGCCCAGCGCAGTGCTCCTTCTCGAGAAGCTTTGAGTCAGCCCAGGTCAGCACCTCACCCCTTGCCACCCCTGGCAGGCTGTGTGAATGGGGCAAGTTAAGCTTTCCAACCTCCATTTCCACACCCTTGCACCAGGCTCACGAAAATAACAGAAGCTCCTGCCCCATAGGACTGTGACAGCTCTATAACTCATGTATGGAGTGGGGTGTGATAAAAAATACGATGAATGCATACATTTTAAAAATGCACCACAGTGAAAGAGACTCATTACATGAATCCCCTCTCAAAATACTCCTTCTGCCTTGGAACGCACTTAGCCCATCGTTCTGCCAATTTCTGAAGCAGTTCTGGAAGTCTTCTTTCCTAAGTATCTTTAGTCACTTGGTCATGGCTGCCTTGATGTCTTGCATGGATTCCAGATGTTTATCTCTTGTAGTTATTTTGGCTTTGAGGAAGAGCTGGAAGTCACACGGTCCCAGATCTGGTGAATAAGGTGGATGAGGACCTGCCCTCATGCTTTTACCAGCCTGCCTTTTTGTTGGATGGCGCTCAGCAGCAGCATTCACAGTACTTACTGGGACAGCTCCTAAAGACATTCACAAAACACATGGAACGGAAGAGCTTTCAGCCTTAAACAGGGAAAGGGAATTCTGCTACAAAATGGATAAACTCCTCGGATGCTACTCGGTGAACTGAAATGAGCAGTCACAAAAAGACAAATGTTATATCATTTGACTCATACGAGCTACCTACAATGGCAAACGCATAGAGCCAGACAGTGTTCCCTATGCCAGAAAGACAGATGGCAGCTGCTGGGGCTGAAGAGGAGAGAAAGGGGCTTAGGTCTTTTGTGGATGGAGTTTTGGTTTCAAAAGATGAAGAGAATTCTGCGGCTGGTTGGTGGTGATGGGTGCACAAAAGCGTGAGCATACTTAGAGCCACTGAGTTGTCCACCTGATAGTGGGCCAGGATGGTGAATTCCATGTCATCATTTTAATGCAGTATAGAGGGAAGGGAGGAAGGAGGAGGCGGGGGAGAGAGGAAGAAGGAGGAGAAGGAGGAAGGCAAAGGGAAGCGAAAGGAAGGGATTCACTCCTAATAAGAAAATGCAGATGAGAACAGTGCCATGGATACCAGATCTTCTCTTGGGGTGAGCATGGAACTGTGGCTGGGTGACGCGTGGCTGAGGACCCTGCACCAGGGGTAAGTTGATGGCACTGTGAGATTGATGGAGAAACCAGCCGATGGACCCGCATGTCTGGGAAAGGGGGCCGGTGAAAGGCAATGGCACAGCACTAATAACCAGGATGACAACGTGGGCCCTGCTGGTTCTTTTCTGGGAAGAAAAGCCCAGAGGGACAACTGTGCCACAATCGGTTGTGATTGTCCTGGAGTCATATGATTGCAAGTGACTTATTTTCCTCCTTTCATTATCAGGAAATGTAAATGGTGTCAAAATGTAATGATATCAACATACGAGCCTTGCCAACAATACAAATTTTTAGATACACAGCTCTCTATTCTTTAGGATTTACCCAGGCAGATAAAACAAATGCTCGTCTTCTATTTGTTAAGTGTAACTGGTAGATAATGCCAAGGTTTTTGCTTGCTTGTTTATTTTGGCTTCTGAATTTTGTCATGGAATGATTTTCAGTGACACAAATAGCACAGATGATCAGCTGATTGTTGGTGGCCTGTAGCTAATCCAAACTGATTTTGAGGTTAATCAGAAAGGCCCAATGAGGTCAACAGGGGTCGGGTTTCACTTCTTGTTTTAAAAAACTGAAAAATGCCACCACCTCTGTCAGACTTCAGCTCTTTGAAGCTAGCCTGTCTCCCTACACCTCCTGCCCTGACTCCAGTAAACTATGAGCAGAGGTTGTGTGTAAGAGTGACATAAGAACCTATTGAAAGTCTCTTCCCGAAGCATCTGGCAACCCTTGGATCATCTGTTGCCGGAGCCAGGGGAAGTCTGCGTTTCTGGAAATGCAATCAATTGCTTCTTTAATCACCGTGTGACCACTGCTGATGGCTTTCTTTTTAAAGCACAAAAGCCATTCAGTGAGGGGCTGGTGGTCCTTTCAAGAAATGGTGCTGCAACAGCTAGACAACTGCCTTCTTTTTTAAACCAAGGAGCAGTAAGCAATTATTTTTTGTACCATAAATGCACCTCGACTTCTGTGCCTACAGTAGTCGTCCTCTTTAGTTCCTTTTCCCAAACAGCTTGTTAGCGTCAGTGGATACCTGTCCTGACCCTGTGGAGCCCAAAGAATTCTCTGTCTCATCTTCTGACAACGTCACAATGATCACAGTGTCCTTTACTTAGCACTGTGTGCCAGGCACTTTATGTGCATTTTCTCATTTAATCCCCACAACAAGCCTAAGAGGTAAGTGCTTTCCGGATGGAGAAAATGGGTTCAGAGTGATTAAGTAAATTGCTTGAAGTCACAAAGCCAGAAAATGGCCTAAAGACATGCAAGCCTAGACTGGCCTATCCCAAAAGACTGCTTTTAAAAATTATTACGGTTTCCTAACAGGCTACTGAGGTGCAAAACAGAGATTCTTGTTTCTACCTTGGACAGACAGGAAGTAAAATCCATCAATCCCGTATTATAATAATAAGAAACTGCAATTCTTTTCCTTGCTTTTTCAGCTTTGTGCACTGAACAAGTTTTTTGTGTCTTTGTAGGGAGAACATATCATGGATGAGAATCTCAAGAGGAGGCAGGTTGAGTTATTTTTGAATTTATGACAACACTCTCAAAAAACTATGGTTACAAAGGGAGCTTTCTCCATTTGATGAGGAATATCTCCAGAAGCCCCATAGTTAGCATCATATTTAATGATGGAAGGCTGAATGTTTTTCTCTAAAATCAGGAGCGAGATACACATAAGATTTATACTGCTTTTATCACACCTACTCAACAGAGTGCTGGAAGTCCTAGCCAGAGCACCACGCAAGAGAAGAAAGTTAAAAACAAACATATTAAAAAAAGAAAACATAAATCTGTTCTTATTTGCAATGACCTGGTTATTTACATATAAAATCTAAAAAGAGCTACAAAAACACTACTGGAAAGTTCAATTAAGGTTGCAAGTTACCATGTAAGCATACAAAAACAATTATATTTTATTTCTATATACTGGCAATGAACAGTGAACAAAGTTGAAAGTATACTATTTACTATAACTAGCAAGATATGAAAAATGTTTAAGTGTAAATCTAACAAAACAATAGAAAACTTGTATGCTGAAAAACACATAATCTCAATGAAAGAAATTAAAGAAGACCTATAGAAATGAAAAAACATACCATGTTCATGGATTGGAAGGCAATATAGTAAGATATTGAGTCTTCCCACATTGATACATAGTTTCAAACACAATTCCTACCCAAATCCCAGTGTCTTGGTTACTTTTCTCTCATTGCTGAGATAAAATACTTGACACCCAAAATGAAGGAAGAAAAGGTTTATTTAGCTTAAAGTTTGTGGAGGTTTCAGTCCATACTCACTGGCTCCAAGGCAGGGCGGCACAGCTAAGGGGCAGCTGTTCATGGCAGCCACAAGAAACAAGAATAAAAAAGGGGGAAAAGGAAAAGCATGCCTTCTTCCCTCTCTCTTATATTGTACATCAGGTACCCACCCCTGGGTGGGTGCAGCACTTACAGTGCCAATCCCAGCGCCAGACAATGTCCAATCACAAATGCTAGACTCAGCTGCCTTTGAAAAGCCATGACCGCATGAGGCTTTGGGGGGGACATTTAAACACAAACTATAACACGCAGTGAGATGTTTTGTAGATATAGACAGTGTTATTCTAAAAAAATGTGGAAAGGCAAAGAAACTAAATTAAGTAAGACAATCTTGTGAAAGAAAAAATAAAATGGAGGAATCCCTCTATCTAGGTCATATTTATAGTAGTCAAGACTGCATCATACCATAGGAAAGATAGGTAAGTATAACAACAGAGAACTAAAAAACACACTAGTGTAGGGACAAAAGTATGGTCAAATGATTTTGGACAAAAGTGCAAAAGCAATTCAGTGGAGAAATGATCTTTCCAAGAAATGGTCCTGGAACAACTTGACTATCGCAGCCATAAAAAAAAATGAACCTTGACCTAAACCTCACATTGTTCACAAAATAATCTCAAAGTGGTCCACAGATTTAAATATGAAACATAAAACTATTTGAAAAACACATAGGAAAAAATCTTCAGAGTCAAGGACTTGGTGAAGTATTCACAAATATGACACTAACTACATCATTTAGAGAAGAAAAGTGATAAACTGGATTGAAAGACAACATAGTAAAATATCATCCAAAGTTAAAGTTTGTGTTCCAGGAAAGACTCAGTTAAGAAAATGAAGACAAGCTACAGGCTGGGAGAAAATATTTGCAAGCCATATATCTGACAAAGGACTCAAACCTAGAATATATAATGAATTGTCAAGACTCATTAGTAAAACACTCAGAGCTCTAAAAAATGGGCCTCAGACATAAAAAAAAAAAAAAAAAAAACTTGAGCAAAGAGGATACGCCAAAAGCAAAAAGGGTGAGTACATTAGCCATTAGGGAAATTCAAATTAAGACATGGATGAGCTATTACTACATGTTAACTAGAAGACCTCAAATAAAAACAGTGACAACATTCACTGGTAGTGAGGATGCAGAAAAACTGTACCTTCTTAAGGGAATGCAAAATGGTACAGTCACTTTGCATAATGATCTGGTGTTTTCTTTAGACATCAACCCCACACATACCCTAAAAGCCAGCCATCACACTCCAGGCTGGCACTTATCCCAGAAAAATAAAATTTTACATTCAATCTAAATCCTATGCAAAATTATTTATAGCAGATTTACCTGTAATAATCTCAACCTAGAAATAATCAAAATGTCCTTCAAGAAGTAAATGGTTATAGAAACACTGGTATATCCACAGCATGGAATACTACACAGCAATAAAAAGGAATATACTAGCAATCTAAATGGATCTCCAGGGCTCAGTGAAAGAAACATGAACCTCAAAAAGGTCCTCCACCATATGATTTTGTTCATGCAACATTTTTGAAATGGCAAAATTACAGGATGGAGAATAGATTAATGGTTGCCAGGGCTAGGGACAGTGATGGGGGAGGTATTGGTGAGTATAAAGAAGGATTATAAGGAAGATCCATGGTGATAGAACAGTGCTGTATCTCAGTTTCGGCCACAACACAAGTGACAAAATGACACAGAACACACACACACACACACACACACACACACACAGTGTATCCAAATCAATTTCCTAGTGTTTCTACTGTCACAGTCACAAAACATGTAAGGATTTGGGGAAGCAACACTTATTCTCCCTCTGCTATTTTTGGAACTTCTTTTGAATCCCTAATTATTTCAGGCATTTTTTTTTTAAATCTTAAAGAATTGTTGCATGAGACCTAAGCAAATCTTTTCTTTTTCTTTCCAGTTAAGAGATTCCACTCTCCGCACTTCTCTTTCCACTTTAGTACTTTAACTCGCTGCAATATTTTAAAAAGCACAAGCGTGCTGTTTTATTAGTCCATTCTTTCTTCCCAGCTTCTTTGGTTGTCAATGGGCTGAGGCTTTGGACCAAACCACAGCTAAACCCAAATGTGCAGTGAAATCAAAGGGTGCTGGGGCCAAGCCCAGGGCTGCACTGCATGGCTCCGAGGGATCCAGAAAAATCCCAGAGGGCTTTGAAAGGGCGAGGGGCCCTGTCCATAGAGGTGGTTGGTCAGCCTGGAAGGCCGCTGGGGAGCGGACAACAGCAGAGGGCAGTGCCACCTGGCACTTGTCAGCGAGCTCCACTTACTGCTTCCAGCACAGAAGTGCAGTAGTGCTGACAGCTGATGGTCGGTGGCAGAGAACAGCTTCGGTGCTGCCTGGGCGTGGCTGCTGGCCTCTGAGAGATTTGAGTCCACGCATGCTAAGGGCTGGTGGAGGGCGCAGGGCCTGGGAGGGGTGCGCAGCAGCTGGGGAGGGGGTCTCACCTGTAACACCAGGTCCGAATCCTCATGCTTTCCGATCGTGGTACTTTTATTTAGGACAAAAAAGCCTTCTGCGCTCTTGAGATAGGCTTTCATTCTCTCTGCCTCCCCTAGGCAAGGTTTTCAGAAAGCATTTGGTTAGAAAATCACGGATCTCTTAATCAGCCAACAGCATCAGGTTTAAAATGAATGAAGTAACTATAGTGAGGTCCACAGGGAGAGGTCTGCAGAGACAGGAAGGGACAGAGGAGCTTGACAGGGACCACAATGACAAGTCCGTGTCTTTTTGAAACCACCTTTTCTAACAGTGATACCACACATGAAAGAGCTTGGATCTGACCAGCAAGCTTCTTAAAGGACTCAGGGCGCAAACACACAAAACTAGACCATACCAACAAAGTGAATTCCACTAATATCTGCTGTCCACCTCCCACTGGATGGGGCTATCAGATACACCAAGAATGTTTAATTCATGTTTAATATTCCTAACCTGCCACTCACGCTAGCTCTGTGACCTTGGGTGCATTAATAATTCTCTCTGTGTGCCTCAGTTTTCTCACCTAGAAAATGGGTTTGTGATGATTCAGTGCAAAATGGTGGCTGGCATACAGTGGGCACAAATTTATACTACTTCTGCTATTGCTGCTGTTAACTTGGGCTTCTAGAATTCCACTCCACATAGTTTAAAGTGCCAAGAGTCAGTCAGGTACTGCCTGATAGTTTTTTTTTTCAATGACCACATTTTTTATATACTTAGAATGAAAGAGAAGCTTCTGAAGACACAATATCAAGACAATAGCTTGGCCATGTGATCAGGACCCTGAACATATTTTTCCTTATCATTTTATTGTGAAAATGTCAAAGCTGCAGAGAAATTTAAAGATGTAAATAGTAAATGCCTACAAACCCACCCCCTAGATTCTAGTCAGCACTGTGCTGTGCATTCCTTGCTATGTATCTCTTCATCCATCCATTCATCATCCATCTGACACCTTGATGCATTTCAAAACAAGTTCTATACATTCTTTTAAAACCAAATACTTCAATGACTTCAATAGTTCCAAAACAGTAACCACTACTCGTCTCCCTGAGTTCTGATCAAGCCATGTTCAAGTACAGTGTGACATCCTCTGTCTCAAAGCCATACACACATGTGACATCCTCTGTCTTACTGTCACAGCAAAGAACAATAGTCCTTTCTTTTTAAACTGAAAATTCACTGAAATGCGAAGCTGTTGGACTATAGGTGGATACAAAAATCCTCTCCTTGTGAGGGTATGGATTCCCAGAGTGTTCTACTCTGCATGCCATCTCTGTCGCCCTTCACTGACTCCCCAATGCGTGCCAGGCATTGTGTCACAACTCTGTGGGACAGTCTCAAGGTCCTTACCATCCCTACTTTACAGACTCAGTGAGGCTAAGGTTGCCCAGCTGTAAGGGGCAGGGAAAGAGAGCTGAACTTTTGCATGGCACCACCAAGTGAAGGGCAAGTTCGCTTATCATAAAGATAGTGTCTCTTCTCCAGCAAACGTTGGGCAAAGGAAGCTAGCATCCCCTTTAAAAAGTTGGGGCTCCCTGAGCTTGGGGCTCTCTCAGGTGAGACCCAGCTTCAGCTGGACCGCAGTCCCTGGATGTGCAGCATCTATTTGAGCTGTTCTGTACTCCTGTCCCCTAGGAGATTGGGGACAGGGCGAGGGGAACAGTGAAACGCATAGCTCACGCTGCCTGCAGTGAGTAGCAGGGTCCTTTGTCTCTGTCAGCATCCATTAAGCTCGTTAGCTTGCCAGTGGGGTAAAATCTGGAGCCTCTTTAATTCCTAGGAGTCTGCTCATGACTCCATCTCCAGCCTCCAGAGCTGCCTAACACTTTTAGGCGCGCAGCAAATACTTGCAGGACTAATGGGCACATAGAATGACACCTGCGAATAACTCAGGGCACCTCGGAGTCTTCCGTGGTGGCTTCCTTCCACTCCCCACTTCTGTGTCTACCCGACACGACAGGTGGGGAAACTCAGAGTCCGTTTCTTGAGCTGTCTGGGTTAGGCAATGCTTTCCCATTTTAAGCGTGCCCTGTACCGTCGGTCGCCTGTCCGGGAACGCTGCAGAAAGCAACCTGAAATCAGCTCTAAATCAGCCCTCGCTTGATGTCACAGAGCGTCAGCCAGATGGTAAAGACCAAGCGTTTCCGGGCTCTGCAGCCCCCGGGCCACGGATGGGTCAGAACCGGACTGCAGTACACGCGCAAAGTATCTCTTGGGGCTCCTAGGTATGGCGGGCTCCGGAGTTCCTCACAGTTGTGTGTGGGGACACAGGGGGGTCCCCCTGGACACTCAGCGGGTGTTCTCCGGAAAACGAAAGCGGCAAGGGACTCCCCTCCTCATCCTTGGACGTCCTAGGGGACCTGGGAGGATGGGGCCAGAGAACCAACCACCCCCTCCTGCCTCCCGCCCACGTCCTCAGGGGGCGGGTCCCCCTCCCCTCCTGCCCGCGTATTCAGGGGGCGGGTCCCTCCCTGGTCCGCCCCTTCGGCCGGCCAGTCCACTCACCTGGCAGGAGGAGGAGGAAGCCTGCGCTGCGTCCTCCGCCGAGAGCCCAGCCGGCCCGCTCCGCGGCGAGGCCGCCGGGTCCGGGGAGTCTCCAGCTCGCAGCCCGAACCCCGCGCGGCCTCCCGGCCTGTGTACGCGCGTCGCCATGGCAACGCCAGGGGGGGTTGGCCGGGCGGACGGGGGCGTGGCCTTTCAGGGCGGGGGCGGGGCCGGAGCGGAGCACCTGCGAGGAGGTGGGGGTCTATTCCTGCCCGTAGCTCCAGACATCCTGAGCCTGACCCATTCCACAGATGGGGAAACTGAGGCACAGAGAGGAACCTTACAGGCACCTTTAAGAGCAAGAAAGGAGTAGAGAGGGGATTGGAGAGGGATGCAGGACTCCAATGCTGAGGAAAGGCTGTCTTCAAACCTACAGCCATCTAGCGCGCCCTCTGCTAAAACGGATCTTTATTCATTCATTTGTTCTTTGTCTCTGCGACAAAGGCTGTCTTCAAACCTACAGCCATCTAGCGCGCCCTCTGTTAAAACGGATCTTTATTCATTCATTTGTTCTTTGTCTCTGCGACAAAGACCTGTACCTGTAAGCTCAGACTGTGGTCCCAGAATTGGCTGGATCAGTCACTGTCCTCAGGAAAGCCCTGCCCGTGCTCCTGCGTTAGGAGGGTGTGCCCATCAAATGCGCAACCCACGTCCCCATCTGTCCCGCCGCTGCAGACCTGGCTCTTCTGCCTGGAAGCAGACAGCCCTTAGACCGACCCCGTAAAACCTCATACCGCAGACAAGTAAGACAGAGGAGGGGTCCTGAGGAAACTTCGGGAGGCTTTGGTAAGAGAAATGGACTATGGCATACTTGACCTATGGCAACCAGAAAGCCGTATAGGGGAGACCACATGGAAATAGACCTGGGGTGCAGCGGGACATCGGAGTCTCCAGCCAGCTGCTGCCCCAGCTCCGCTTGCCTCCCCTAGTACCACCCCTATGCTCGTTTGTACCAACTTCTCGTCACTGACTTGATCAGGATCCAGTCTTGTTCACTACAAGACAGCCCCAGGGAATCCCAGCTGGCCAAGAGCTTGAACAGCCCTCCGGCGCTGTGTGACCCCATGATCCCTTAGCTGATCTCTCAAGGAAGAAACGTGGAGCTGACATTCAGAGCCAGTGGAGTAGAAATCACCCAAATCCGATTGGATGCGCCCTCCACCAGGCGCCCCGTTATCTCCTGGGTGTGTCACACTCTCCAAACCTAAGTCCCAGTAATCTGTGTTTGCTTCAGAAACAAAATAAAACGCCGGATGACAGGGTTTTATGATACTGTTTTCTGGGCTGAGAGAATTCTACCTTGCTCTAAATAACAATACACCACTGTTATAATGCTCAGAAGGGAAAAAAATCTAGTTTATTTGGGCTCCCTGGTGGTGCTTGCAATCAATTCGCTTTTTTGAGCTTTAGGTGGTCACGAAGGCCATATTGTGGGGTGGATACAGTCAGAAAGGTTAGTATCTGAGAAGCTGGTTCCCACCCTGTCTCCTTATTTCTGCCACCCTCACATTACCGGAGTGCATGATGTTAGTTAGGTTCCCTACTTGGAGATCCCGGCACCATCCTTTGCATGGATCCTCTAATTTAATTCTTACTGTAACTGTGCATGAGGCAGAAGCATCTAGAACAGTGACCTGATCATTCTTTCTGTGAACTAATAGACACTCTTCACAAGGAAAATAAGGCTCAGACAGGCAGAAGGTACTTGAATCACACCGGCTAGAAAATCTGGCTGGATTTGAATCTACAGATTGGTCTCCATCTTAATGATTTTTTTTTTTTGACTCTATGATGAGTGAAAGTGATACTGCATTCAGTAGAAATCTACCTCAGGGCCGAGGATTTAGCTCAGTGGCTTAAGCGCCTGCCTGGCAAGCGCGAGGTCGTGAGTTCGATCCCCAGTACCAAAAAAAAAAAAAAAAAAAGAAATCTACTTCAAATTTTGATGTTTCTTTCCCTAGGCTGGTGATGGGATATGCAGTGTGATACTCTCTCTCTGTGTCTCGGTCTCCGTTTCCCTGCAGGACTGGGGATCAAACCCAGGGCCTGTGCATGCTGGGAAAGTACTCTAAGCTCCACCCCTAACCCTGATACCTTCTTGGTGTTGGACAGTGGCAATGGACCTCAGCTTCCAATCCACCACATGATTATAAGGAGAAACAGCTGCTTCTGGCTCCTGATAGGAACCAGGCCACACAGCAGAAGATGAGTGGTGAGAGAGGGAGCGAAGCTTCATCTGCGTCTACAGCCTCTGCCCATTGCTCATGTCACTGCCTGAGCTCCACCACCTGTCAGATCAGTGGCCAAATTAGATTCTCATAGGAGCTTGAACCCTTCTGGGATCTGTGCATGCGGGGAGTATAGATTGTGCTTTCCTTATGGGAACCTAAATAACTATAGAAATAAAGTGCAGTACATGTAATGCACTTGAATCATCGCAAAGCCACCCGCCTCCACACTGCTCAGTGGAAAAACTGTCTTCCATTAAAGAAGATTGGGCTAACTTATCAAACATCACTGCTAAGGTGTTGCTAAGCTATAAAGCTGGGTGCTTTTGACATGGAGAAAAGAAACTCCCAACCTACTAATATCCGATATGAGTTCATGTTCTCTAAAATCAAAGAATGAATTTTAGAAACAATGGAGATTAAGAGCAGAATATATTTATTGAGATTTTAAAAAAAGCTCTGTCTGAGAGAGAAGCAAAAGGGGTCCCAAGTCGGTTGCTGAGGACCCTACCTTCTCTAGGGACTTTTATAGAACAAAACCATGAGGTGGGGTAAAGCCTAGATGGGGAAAAACGGGAACTCACAAGGCAGGTGGGCATGAGGTGGGACAGAACTATGGTCAACCAGTAAGATTATGAGTGTAATTGCTTAGGTAAAATTGATTAAATCGGGATCAAAAGGGGAGGCAAGTCACTTGTAGCAAGGGGCATGAATACAGAACAGAGCCTTTGGCTGTGGGAGTTGGGTTAGTGACTCTTGGCTTCCTCAGGGTAACAGAAACCTATTAGAATATCAGTCTTTAGGATGTGGATGTATTTGTTTGATCTTTTGTCTTGAGGTCTAGTCCACAGCAGTTGGGGAAGTATCTGTCTTCTCTGTGGTTGCAAGATATCTGGTCTTCTGCACTGGCTCCTTAGAGGGCCTAACCTGCTGATGGCCCATAATATTTCTAATTAACTCAGCTGTCCATAGCACATTCCCTGTATTTTTTACTTATAGAATTTTTGATTTATGATGTAACCCCATTGTAAGTCAAGCAGCATCTTTAGAGGAGCAAGGAAGGTATTTCCCCTGGGGGACTACGCGTGACAGCTCTCATAAGATGACACTTGCTTTCCCTCACCTCTGAGCAGGCTGAGCTCCTGGCTGTCCCAAAGGCCCAGGCAGGATTCAGGCATGGGGAGATGGGATCATAAGCTAAGAGGGGCCACTCAGGCCTGCCACCCTTTCCACCTGTCTGAGATAAGGTACTGGGCTTCCTGCCTGCCCCATAAAAATTCATGTCCTCCCAGCTAGCTTGTCTGGACCGTCTTGTGCTCCCTGCCTGGTACAACATAGGTACTGACTTCAGCCCCAGCCAGGAGAGATGGGGAGTCTCCACTGGCCTCTGCTGCAGGAGAGGGAGTCGGGAAAAGAGAGTGGAAGAGCAGGAAATTGCCAGGCAGCTGTGCAGGGTGACAGATGACAGAGAGCAGAAGGCCCGCTAGAGCCTCCCTGGCCTGTTAACCTGGCCATATAAGCTTAGCAGGCACTGATTTTTATATACAAATATACACAGAGACCCACAAAATATCTTCAAATCATGGAAAGGTAACTGGTACCCTAGGCCTTCTGCAGCTGCCCTGGCCCCTTCCCCAGCAGACAATGGGAAAGCACGGAGCTTGGTCGTGAAAGGGTTCCTCCATGCTGTGTCCAAACTGTCATTTCTCTTGCAAATCAGCCTTTAAGGTCTGTTCCCTTGCTTCCTTGTGTTCAGCTGCTGTGTTGTGTTAAAAAAACTGCAGACCCAGGGTGCTGCTCCCACCTTTGGGGTTTTTTTTTTTTATTGTTGTTGTTTTGTTTGGTAGGTGCCCCATTTCCCTCACCTGTGAAATTGCAGAGGACCACCTGGAGGACTCTCCTTGAAAGAAGAGCAGTTGTCTCCATTTTGGCTAAACCTGGCCCTACTCCATGTATCGATATGCACAGAGCTGCCTAGGATATTTCTTTGCCCCGCTCAGCTGGCTTTCAGCAATGCAAATGGGTCTAGTCCAGGTGCTGACGTGTAGTCTTTAAAGCAGTGTGACAGGCCAGTGATGCCTTGCCTATAGCTCCCCAGTAGTACTTGTGACCCAGCCGGAGCGATGACATGCTGTGGGCTGGGATGGAGCTCCAAGAAAGAGGCTGTGCCATCCCAGGGCATGACGATGACACATCTAAACTGCAGCACCAACCCCCAAGCACTAGGTACTGCCCCATCTCTGATAGGCAGACGAGTCTTTTTGCGTATCTCTCTGCATACTGCAGAGGTGATTTCGAGTCTCCTACCTAGCTCAGTTCACAGCACTCACGTCCTTGACAACTTTCTCTCAGTCACTCATCCCTGAGCCACTGCCGTCTTCATGAATGAATAAAACCCAAGTTCGGCTCTGGGTCAAGGCCTTTGTTCTGGTTAACCATCATCCCAGCTGGGCTTAGGACCCCCGTGGCTCCCCACAACTACAGATACGTCTTAGTGTCTCTATTCTTGCCATGGACTGCACTGGAAGTGGTAGATTGGAAGTACTTGTTAGGATTCTAATAACGTTTCCCTGGGATGGGAAAGGTGAACTTCTCTGGATTATGACAAGGTCCAGAAGGGCTTTCTATGTGATATGTAACCAGTGATGGTGCAGACGTTGAGGACTCAAAGGGTTAATATGTCTGGAGGTGTAGATGGGAGGCAGCTACCTGGAACCCCTCCCTATGTGTCTGCAGCCCCTACCACCCGTTGCTTCTCACCCTTGGGGACACCCTGGGCTCAGCCTGGGGTGCATATACCCAGGAAAGCTTTCATTGGTATCAAGTCTCAGTGCCCACCCCCAGCAAACCTGAGGGCTGAATGGTGCCTGTCACTTTGGCCAGCTACCCTGGGACCTTTTCAGGGGTGAATAGCAGAGACAGGCTGAGGTCTTTCCCAGATGACGCCTTCGGCTGGGAACCTAACATTCTCTACTGGACAATTTCTTCAATTCTACTTCTAGGCATCCGGACAAACCTCCACCGTATTTTGTGAGTCACACATAACCTTTAGCAAGGTGGTTAACGAAACCAGGAAATATTAATGAAGACCAACCAGGTACCAGGCAGCAGGTCATGCATAGTTTTATGTAATTCTTAGCTCAATCCATTTACAGAAGGGGGAACTGAGCCCAGAGAAGTCAGATAACTTACCCAGCAACCATCTGTTCAAGTGGTGGTTCCAGGATTCATTCCTGGGTGTTTGACTCCAAAGTGCTGCATTTTGCTCAACTTTTACTGAAGGGGACACACACTCTGAAAAGTGTGCAGGTCCCAAGTGTACACTTACTGGATTTTTACAAAGTGTGCACACTACCCTGCGAGGAGACACTGAGGCAAGAGTGTGCATCCGTGCAGCTTTAGGACAGTTTTCAAAGATTCCTCCAGAGCGCTTGGTAGCAGCCCCCACTCCCTCAGCAGGGTGTGAACATTCGAGTCAGAGCTTTTCGGTATTATTCTCCTTCCTGTCCTTGCAGAGGGGAGTTTTGCCCTGATGTTCCTTGGGACAATAGGTCTTAAACCTGGCTGCCTGTGCCAGGCTGAGTACCTAGACGATCCCTGCAGGCTACTAGGTTGCTAGAGGGCCACAACACACAAACCAGAAACTACTCCGGAAGGAAGACCCATGAACTGTGTGCCACTCTGTGCTGCTTGACTGAATTTAAGAATAAAAAGGAAGAAGAGAGACGGCTGGCCTGGGGGCTCCTAAACTGACACCTTGGCTCCCATTGACCTTTGACCCACAATGGCTCTGCAGCACTTCGAGCAACTGCCCAGACTCATGGGCCTTCATGTGGAGCAGCGAATCCTCGAAGGAGATGGCGGCCCGGAGCCGCTGCCAAGAGCAAGCAGACAGGCACCGGCCGCTGGGGGAGGGCTGTCTGTGAGCAGCTCGTCTCCCAGGGGTCCAGGTTAGGGTGACCTTGCCCTCCGTCACCTCCTTTGCTTTCCAGAGGCTTTGCCACATCTTAAGGCCATCTGCGTGTTTTTCTCATTCCCACGGCTCTGACGCGGAGAGTTCTGTTACTGTTGCAGGCCTTCCCTGACGCACACACTTTTTATCTTCCTTTCTGGGCACATGACCTTGGGCCTCCCCAGACATTTCTGTTCAGGTTTCCCCTGCAGCGTTGCACTTGGTCTAAATATGTTCACTTCTCCCTCCTTCCTCACTGGGCTCAGCACAGGTGCCGTCTTCTCCCCTGAACAACCATTCTTTTCTTTCTGGCCCATCACCCCCATCCTCATCTTTCACCGTGTTTTCTGACTTCTACGAATGGATTGTTTTTTTGAAACTTGATCGCAAAGATCGTCCCTTCTAATCTGGGTCTGACTTTGGATCACTGTCAGGAAGCAGGGAGGCAGAATTGCTTCTGGGTAATCAGTGTCCCCAGCAGCAGGACAGAGTATTCCACCCCGGGTCAGAGGGGCCTGTGGCTG
>PVJX010034509.1:0-18881 GCA_004027295.1 Dolichotis patagonum | reverse complement strand
CCCCCTGCCGACTGCCCACAGCCACATGGCAGTTTCAGGTCCCATATCACATAAGATGTTAAACAATCTTCTTTGCCGTGCAGTTTTAAAATGTCCAAAAGATGCATTTGCCTGGCAAATGAGGTATCACAGAAACAGCACAGAGACATAAATATGCCAGCTGTTTCCATCTGACTGAATTGCACATGTCCCACCCTTTTGGGACTACCTCAACCCCACTTCCCTCTCTGATCACATCCATTACACCATGTGATTCCTGTTACTTAGATTTAAAAAGCTTCTGAAAGCTCTGCTGATAAGTAGGGGCAATGGTGATGATAAAGAAAAGAAGGTTCTGACTATGAAAGTGTAATTAAAGGAAAGACAATTTTATCTTGAAAATTTCAAATGTCCCACTCCACATTAGATATTCTCTGGACTTGTTGGTATAACATATCTATGTAGTTTTATTGCTTTGCCAGACTATCTGGATGTTTAGAAATATTAATTTTGTACCTCCAGGGATTATTCAGTTTAGTTTAAATTTGCTGTCATTATTCAAATTGGTGTGTATAAGAACATATACAATAGGCAGCAACCAGGCAACCTGAAGTGTACAGCATGCGTGTGTGTTCCTGAATCCATCTACTACGTAGATGAATGGTTCTAGAACCCTGACAGGCAGACAAAGATGGTTTCCTCTCCCTTCTGAGTCTTTAAACTATTTCATGGTGTGTTTATGTTTTCTCAAGCCTGTGGTGCCTGGGCTTCACTGGTGTGAGGCACATCATCTTCTGCTATCCCAGGGGCTTTCTCGACTTCCACAGCTTGTTCCACTCTATCTGGAATCTTGTCCATGCTCACTGCCATGATGTGAACAGTATGTTTCATATGGCTTTGCCCCTAAAAGTCCCTCACAACCTAACCATACTGTGTCATAAAATCTAATCATTATTCTTACCACTTGTATATATTTAAAGATTGCTCCTCCCCTGTCTGACCAACCAGTACTCTCCTATCCATATGTAGCCACAAATGCCTCAGTAACATTAAAGTATAAAGAACTTTTGGGATGGAAAGTCTTGAAGTTATCTTTTGATTTGGCTAGTATTTGGGGTGTGGAGTTCTCGGGTAGCTCAAGGATGATGCATAGTCACAAGCAATAAAAGTCATACAGGGCTGGGCTATGACACGGCTGTAGCTGTTGCAAAATTCGGCATATGACATATCCTACCCCACCCTCTTATGTTTCTGATCATACTACCAAAGAGCACACAGAACTTCAGTTGGGCATTTTGTAAATCCTTTGTGGTATTGTTTCTCAAGATTAAGAAACAGGTGTTATCCTAATGCAATTAGACAGATTAATAACTGAGCATATATGTAAAGGATACCATCAAAGATCGTATTACCTTCATTGACTACACCACATGGAATTTACCATCAACTAAAAAACTAAAGTTTTATTTACAAAGTACAAATTCTTCCAGCAAATGTTGTATACTTATGGTTATGGATCAAAGTAAATAATCTAATATTTATCACTGTTATATGACTCATTATAGGTGTTTTAATATCTGAGGTCTGTTTAGATTTTTAGTTGTGATCTTGCCATCACATAAGTATATTATTCTTTTTTACTTTCTGTCTTAGTTACTTTTTACTCATCGCTGAGACAAAATACCTGATGCCCAAAGTTGGGAAAGGAAAGGTTTATTTCTTACAGTTTTTGGAGGTTCCAGTCTCTGGGCATGAGCAAAATGCAGACAAACTTTCTGCCAAGCCATAACACACACCATAGGGAGTCCAACAACCAATACAGTCTTCCTTCCCAGCAGAAACCTTCCAAGCCTGGTCTTTACCATCAGGCTTTCTAGCCTTCTGGTCTCCTAAACTCTGACCAGAATCTCCTCTACAGAACAACCTAAGTTGCTCCAGCTCTGTGTGTTCAGGTGACATGTCCGAACCTTTCCAAACTCTGCCCACAAGCCATTTCCAAAGCCTCTCAAAAAACATGGTCAGGTATAGTCACAGCAATGACCCCACTCCTCCGTACCAAATTCTGTCTTAGTTACTTTTTACTCATTGTTGAGACAAAATACCTGATGCCCAAAGTTGGGAAAGGAAAGGTTTATTTCTTACAGTTTTTGGAGGTTTCAGTCTATACTCAGTTGGCTCCAAGGCAGGGTGGCATGGCGGGGTCGCAGTTCATGGTGTCTGCAAACAGCAAGTGGAAACCGGCAAGAGAGAGAGACACCCCTTCTTCCTGCCATTACATCACATCCTGGCTCCACACCTTAGGAGGGTGTAGCACTGACACCACCAATCCAAGCACTAGACAATGAACCAATCACAAATGCACAATGCATATACATGAGGCCTAGGGGCCACCGACATAAACCATGACACAGGGGTGGAGCCGGTATGTGATGTAATGGCAGGAAGAAGGGGTGTCTGTCTCTTGCCGGTTTCACCTTGCTGTTTGCAGCTGCCATGAACTGCGGCCCCACCATGCCACACTGCCTTGGAGCCAACTGAGTATGGACTGAAACCTCCAAAAACTGTAAGAAGTAAACCTTCCTTTTCCAACTTTGGGCATCAGGTATTTTGTCGCAGTGATGAATAGAAAGTAACCAAGACAATTTCTATTCAGAAATATATAGATAAATTTTTCCAGGACACTGATAAAAATGTTTATTTGGAGAGACTAAGAATAGAGTTATGCTGTAAGTCACCGTCTCTCTCTGAGGTTTCTAAGATGCTCCTTCTAACTATGTTCATTCAAATAGTCAATTAACTGCTTAATTGCATTAGTATAAACATATTTCTTAATCTTACAGCCAACAATTCCATGAATGGTTTATAAATTGCCTTACTGAAGTTCAAGTGTATTTTGTCTATTGCATTTCCTCAAACTATTATTTTTCAGTAATTTGAGCACATCTAATTTGACTAAAAGAAATTGATGAAAAGGCAATTTGATCTAGATTTAGAAGATAATTAAGTAATTAAAAGGGAATAAAGCCAATCAGTGTCATTTTTATGTAGTACAGAATCAGATCGACACCAGTGTTGCACCTTATTTTTTGTCTCTATTCTACTTTTTCTGAATAGTTTGATTTTTTAAAAAAATTCTAATATATATCTAACTAGTTCTATCAAAGATTGCTTATAATACAGGATAATTGAAAAAATTTAAATATTCAGTAATTAATTTAGAAGAATGCAAATGTCTAATAAAGGATAGATTTTTGAAAAATTATATTAGCTTCCAAATATCATTTAGTAAGTAAAAGATCACATTTAGTCAGTAAGAAAGCATATGGAAACCTATCTTTTACTCATGTGCAATCATTGTAGTACTTGGATTATAATTTAAAATTTTTTCTGGCTTATTTAGTACTCTTCCATAATGAGTGTGTATTGCTTAAAACACTTAAAATATAAGTCATAATTATAATTAATTGTTTAAACACTGTATTAGCTTAAATAATTAGTTCTTAATTTTGGATCCTCAGCGTATCTCTTTAGCAATCCCTTAATTCTTCAAGCTTTTATAGTTCACATAGAATTGTTTAAAGATGTATTCAATATGCATAGTGGCCAAAATGAAAGTTCTAAAATTATAAGGCAACATTTAAAGATATTTATTGTGTTATTAATCTTGCCAGTGTTTTATCATGTGTTCCTGAACCCGACAGATGATACTTATTTTCAGTCAATGTGTTGTGTTGAGTAGTTAGCTTTGACCAAATTACTTTTGGATAAATAACATGCTATCTATGTACCATATTAATGACACATTAGAGAGAAAAATATGACCAATCCAATAACTTTCTTTTTAATGAATTTATGCTAGATTTTAGGGACCCACTGGATCTCTATTGGATATTCCACAAAACATTTCCTCAGTAATCCATTTAGAATCTTGACAGTGTGAGAACATTTAACAGCATGCATAAATTCTTTTCGAAGCTGTCTAAAGATATCAGTGTGGAATAATCTCCTACTTGAAAAATAAATGCTGACAAAGTAGGCTAGGATGCTGTCCAAGCACTTTATTCCAAGTATTTCACACTGACTGATTTTCAAGGAAGTTGCTCAACTTCTCAATTCTCTGGCATTGCTACAGAAGAACAGTGCATGCATTTAATATTTTCACCCCCTAGAGATTCCCCAGTATTATTTTCTTCTGACCCAGCTTACTGTTATTACCATTATTTTAAAAATTAGTGTGATTTTAGTGGCTGTAAGTACTGCTGAGTTTTGCTTATAGTTTGTACTTACGACTATCAGAGAAGGGTGGTATATAAGAGTCCAAAAATCTTCCATTATTGTCAAGGTGCTTTTCATGGGTCCTCTAAGTGTTACTGCCAGAACATAGATGATAGGTTACACAGCACCTGATTTTGTCTTATATAGCACATTAGATAAGACAGAATGGTTACCTTACTTTTCATCTTATTTATAGAATGAGAATTATTCACTTTTATTTATCATGAGAATTATTCACTATCCATGAGAATTACTTTTAACATCATAGTCTTCACTTCGAATGTTTAACACGTAAGATGGTATAATTGCGTTTTTTAGTGTTTGCTCACATAGAGTCATGTAGTCTCAGAGAAAAGTGATAGAATGATTGAAGGAGTCATCAAATAGGACTTGCTTTATCGTAGTTACTTTCAACTGTTTCTTCAACATTTTAGTTATTAAAAAAAAGTAAAAAAGAAAGTAACAAAAATAAGGGAAGCCATTAGCTTCAAGACAAATGATAACATTCAAATATGAATTCTAAAATAGCCGCAATGTCATCAGGGTTTGGTTTTAACCCAAGACAGAAAATCTTATTCCTCGCATTTAGAGTTCTGGTGCCTTTGTCTACCTTTGGGGACTGTCCTTCAAGCATTTCTATACTGAGAAATCAGAATCCGAGTACAGTCAAGAGGAAACGACCCCAGTCTGTCAAAGATGAAAAACAGGAACCTGGGCGGTTCCTTCTATTGAAGGAGAGTTGTCATCTTTGATAAAAGAAAGAGAGAAATCTTGTGGTTTTTTTTTTCCTGGTTCCTGATTAGGAAAATTTTCCTGAATTGACATAGAGAATATATTTCACTTTTGTTTTTTCTTTTTGCATTTTATTTTATTAGAACAAAAAAGGAATTGCTGAGAATGGCTCTGATGCAGTATCTGGTTAATGAAACTAATATTTTTTTTTAAAATTATTCTCAAGTACGGGGATTGCAGATGTGTGGAAATGTTGTCAAGTTAAAAATAACTGTTTCACAAGGCAATGGCACACTGGAATGCTAACGCAAGCCCACTGCTGCCCCTCAGAACCTACATCCTGGGAGTCCTGGCTTCACAAAGAAAACAACCCCAGCTTGCTCCCTAAGGAAACTTCCCCTTCCTACTCCAGCCATTTCAGAAACGTGTGCTAAGTCTAGAAAGAATCAGAGCAGCCCAGAGAAAAATGCTCACATGGCCCTTGTGGGTTCTAGCCCTGCATTCCTTTCTAAAGCCTGGCGGGGAAATTTTTCTTCCCTCTAGGTCAAAAGTAGCATCCACATTCTTACCCTTAGAGTGAATGAATACCTTACCTAAACTATGCACAGCTAATCAGTAACATGGTACAAAACACAAATTTCATGAGAATACCTGGGATCAGATGAGGCAGCCTAGTCCTGGAAGGAAAAAACCTGAGGGAGGGTCACTGGGGTCCAGGCTAAATTGCCCCTTGGCTATGCCTTCAGATTTTAGGTAGTACATCCTCTGTCACTCGCCTCCTTAGTCTGTACATAAGAGACCCGTGTCACAGAAATATGCACGAGGTACTAATACATAGATATAAATAATAAACCACCAGCTCAGGTGAGAAACAATATTCAGCAAGAATATAGTTTGCTTTGTGTGTAGGGAGATGTGGATGCAGAATGGTACTGTCTTTGTGAAGGGGAAAAAACACCTTTGGAGAAATCTGTGGATATTTGAGATAATCACAATTCATTCAGTTCCCATGTATCTGAAAAAGGCAAAGCAAGAGAGTCGAAACACATAGGCAAAGATTTCAGAAACAGAATGAGGTTGAATATAGACAACACCTTCTCTTTAAAGGTATCTAGACCACAAAAGAGAGTTATTTTCCCCTACAAAAGATAAATGTTTTACAGTGGTGCCCTTTTAAAAATAGATCAGTTAACTGAAAGCATTGAAAATTCCACTTTTGGAGTCAGGTCAAACTTGAACAAAAACCTTTAAAAGTCCTGTAAATTTCTGCAGAAAGATTGAATTTCAGTAAAAACATTAGAAAAGTAATTACCTTATATACTGTTGAACTTGTTCTAAGTCATTTTGTCAGACAAGTCTCTGGCTCTTAGTCTGTATTATAACTTCCCAATTTAATTTGTGACAGTCATAAGGAGCTAGCCTGCAGACACCAAATCCTGATACCAACAGATCTTCTACATTTTGCAGAGCAGTGTCAGCAGAATTGTAGCAACAGAGTTTAATCTTTTATTTATGATAAAGACCCACAGATTTGGAATGACATTTAGTTACAATTCTACCCAGGTTTTTTTCTTTATGAGATTAATGCTGCATCTAGACCTATTTTCAAGTAGTAAAGATACTTTTATGCCATCTGAAAGCATTCTGATTTCAGAGTAGAGAGAAAACCCAGTGCTTTGCTGTCACAGGTCCACCTGTGTGTAAAGTACAAATTTACCTGCCCATTTAAGCAGTGACTTTTTTCCCTTTTAAATCAGAACTATGTGTGATCTTGACTGTGTTGTTATTCTTAAATAAGGGAGGTTAGGCAGCATATTAAAGTTTCACATTAAGCAACAGAGATTCAAGAAACGTCCTTAAATTCCAATCACAGTTTCAAAGTTCAAGAGTTACAGCTGAACACTGCTTACCTTACAATTTCACATCCAAAGAGTTTCAAGCAGTACATCAAAGGTGCAGGATTTATTTTCTTGCATAAATGTCTCATCTGTCATAGCACCCAGCTTTCCAGAGAGGAACCAGCCCCCTCCTCCTGAACACCACCAATAAGGAAGCAGGAAAGCACATGTGGGCAGTGGCTTCCCTGAAAGCCTGTCACAGTCTGCAAGGCTCTCTGGGATGGAGGTGCCAAATTAACTTTGGCATGAGGCTCACAAAGCGTCTCATTGTGAGGTTCTGGGCATCTCCTAGAGAAAAAAATCACAAAAACTTGAGCCAATCTGGAGTCTTCATGCTTTTGTTGAAATATGTCCCTCATTCATTGAAAATAAAGAGGAAATAGTTTCTGCTAATTAGCTTCCTAGGAAACAAGTAGGACTGTTAAGAGTCTACCAATATATTGAGATAAGAGAGAAAGCTTACCTTTTGAAATTCTGCTACTCCTGATAGGAAGGAATGTTCTAGTTACAGCTTCATCTCATATGTATTTACCAATTTGTTAGTAATGGTCTAGTTACAGCTCCATTTTTCCATCTACTTACTTACTCATTTAACCAATGGTTATACTCCAAAAAGTGTCCATTCCTTAAGAGCTTAGAGGTCATTCTACTGAAGAGTTCATACTACAAGTATGCAGTAATATTTATTTATTGCATCCCATCAGAACCAAAGGAAAGGTGAGAATCAACTGTATTTGTGTTATAAAATCAACTTATGACATTGCTTAGGATTTCAAACAGATTCTTTACAGCCAGGTACTTGGAAGTCATTGTGAGAATGCTGTGCACACCTTCTCATGCGACATATACATACATTGACTAGAAACATACTTGTGCTTTTTTTAACCTGCTTTTTAAAATTCGCATGCTACATGTGCAGAGAATCCGTTAAGAAGGAAGAATCTATGTGAAGAGCAGTACTGGTTGAAAAAGAGAATCAAGCAAGAATAATTAAACCTTTTCAAAATTGAAATTTTAGGCCTGAGGTCATTATTACTCTTTGTAAGTAGCTTGGTATTATTCAGTCTTTAATCCCCCATGCTGGTAATGGCAGCCTGGAGTGTCATTTAAGGCGAGCAGTTAGTCATGGAGAGAAGAGAAAACAATAGTGCACGCAAGTAGAAAGTGAAGCAAGCAGACCCACAGTCATGATCTGGTTCCATGTGTATCTACAATGAATGCTAAATCCAGGACAGTCTTTAGGTCTCTTCCTTTTTCTGTAGCATGGGAGCTGGACTTGCTCCAGGAGGACAATTCAATATTTTGAACTACTTGAGAATGCATCTCTCAAGCATTAAGGTGAGATGGAGAACACATGCCTGTATTTTGAGTATAGCTACCACTCCGCAATAGCTAGTTCCTAGCTGGATGTGGCCAGATCCAATAATGCCAGCTCCAATAATGTCTAAAAAGATGGAAATTTAGATTTTTATGTGAAATTTCTTACATCTTATATGTGGGTAACTTATTTTAAAACCCTTTGAATACTGAACAAAATCTATCTACAAACTAAGTTTGTCCTGTAGACCACCAGTTTTTGACATCTGGGCCAGAAATTCTTGAATCTCATCTTATTGGAAAATAAATAGTTGAAGGATATTAATCAGTAAAATAAATTGCCTTTCACGATACTTTCAAGGTACTTAGAAAAGAGGCTGCCTGGCACTTTTGTGGTAAAATTGAGGACCTTCACTTTTCAATTTTTTTGTGGTCCTGTAGTCATTGACCTCCCGTGGCCGAATTTTCTTGGAAAGCAGTGGTGTGAGATGTATGGCATCATTAGCATTTTAAGAACCTGACTAATGAAACAGCATGGGAACTTACTCTGGAGACAAAAGAAAATATTATTCCAGTAACATTAAAAAAAATCAGAGACAGTGTTCCTGTCTTATGTCAAGACTGAAATAGCAAAAGGAAAAGGAAAAATCACAATAAAGCTACCTTCAGCAATAAAGAGAATAAAGGTTTATTGATTTGTTAAACAAAAAAGGATGTCACGAAGAGTGCAAATATATGCAAAACAAATTCTACTAAATGAGTCTTCTACATCAAAATGCAAACTAAAATTAGGAAAACTCCATCTGAACAGGTATGACTGGGGAGAATCTTATTTTGTGGTGGTGTAGGGGGTCATCCTTGATGAGTGAAAAGGACATTGACTCAACAAGGACCCAGTCCAGAGTCCTCCAAACAGTGTTCAATAAAGATCTGTCCCAGCTGATGAGGCCTGGCAAAGAGACTGGGCCCAAGAATGAGATGATAGTCAAGGCCTCTAATCGTTCATAGCTCAAGTTACAATTAAAACCATTTCATTCTAGGAAATTTCACTTAACCTCTTACATTGCCTTTGGCAATGTCTTTTATATTGTTCTATTTTAGTACAAAAATTAAACTGAATTCTGGCTTTGTATTCACTTGTCTGCCTACCTCACTAATCTATAAATCAGTTGAGGTAGGAAATTACCCTTTCTCCTCACTTTCCTCACCATTTTTTTTTCTAGATCCCAACACAGTACAGTCTTGGCACATATGAGGAACCTAGAAACAAATAAGTAAATAGAAAGCCAATAACTGAAAAAAGTTTCATGTGCATTATATACAGAATAAAATCAATGTGATAATAAAGCAAGTCCTTAGAAAAATTCAGGTTTAGATACATTGCTTTTTTCTATGAAGACTACATTTCCTCAAAGGTATAGTTAATATTTTTTCTATTTCATACTACTGTGGAGTTTCAGTTTGTATATTATTTATTATAACATTCCTTATTGTAACGATTGCTGAATTTGACATAGTCTGAGCTTAGTAAACATTTTTATTTATGTTTCTATATGATCATCTAGGAGAATGCTTTGATCAACAATTAATATAACTAGCTGAGAGTATATTGGCCACCTTCAAATTTATGTTGTTCTTGTAAATGCAGCAGAAGGAGTGAAGATAATTCCACTTAGCTTTGAATAATGGCATGGTAACAGGGACAGGAGCAACACACACTGCCAAGAAGACTTAGTGGGTAGAAATAATTCTTTACATATAGCTTTGGAACTCAATAAAGAGAGCTGCCACCACAGATTTAAAAATAAATCCAATTTCCACTAAAATAAATTTATTTCTACTGCGAGATTCTATAACTATTTGAAAATTTGACAAATACAGAGACATGAGGGAAAAGTAATATAGGTGATTATTTCTGGTATCCATTGCTGAGTAGCAAACTGGCCCAAACATTTGGTGACTTAAAGTAACTGTCTTACTGCCTAAGTGGTTAACAGGTTACTAGGTCCACAGGAATGATTCTCCTGCTTCATGAGATATCAGCTAAGGCTGTAGTCACTTGAGAGATGGTGGACTGGAATGTTTAAGGTTTAGTGACATAGCTGTGTCTTGGGATGGTTGGCTAGAAACTAGACCCACCTGGGGTCAGCTGGGATCCTGGGACACTGAACGTTTTCCTTGTCTCTGATTCATCTTAGAGCTCTTGCTACTCTTGTGATCTCTGTCACACTAGCTAGACTTCTTACATGGCAGCTCAGGACCCCTCAAGGTACCAAACAAGTCATCTAACCTCCCTGAGGGTTAAGTATAGAGTCATGAGACTGCCATATTATTTTGGTAAAGTGAGTCCTAAGCCTAGCCCAGATTCAACATAGAAGGGGACCACTCGGTGGGAGTGAGGTCAACCGCTGGGACCATCTTGAGAGAAAAGCTACATGATGATATTCGCACCATCACCATTTCACTGTTACCTTTGCTCACAAACAATAAAACTCAGTTACTGTTTTTTAAAACTCTCATGATCATATATTTGATTCTATTTTCTATTGTTAGTTCATTCTGATATATAGATGAGAATAAAAAATTGCCTAGGTCTTCTTTACAGTAGAAAGTCCAAAGAAAGGTTTTAGAAAAAAGATCAATTGGCAGTTCCTTACAAAACTAAGCTCAGTCTTATCACGTGATCTAGCAATGACACCCCTTAGTGTTTTCTCAAACAAATTGAAAGCACACAGAGGTTTATGGCTGCTCTATTGATTATTGCAAAATTTGAAAGCAACCAAAATGTCCTTCAATAACTAAAGAGATAAACAGACTGGCATATCTTGCACAATAGAACAGTATTCAGCTATAAAAAGAAATGAGCTAGCTATGGAGACGTAAGATATGGAGGGTCCTTAAATGCTTTTTAGGGAAAGAATCCAATCTGAAAAGGGTATAAACTATATGATTACATTTGTATAACATTCTGGAACAGGAAACACTAAAGACAGTATAAATAAAATAAAACAAAATAAAGTGGCTACCAGGAGTTAGGTCTTGGGAAAGAGGTGAATAGAGGCAGTGATAAAGATTTTAAGGGGAGTGAAATGACTCTGTATGATACTTTTCCAAATCCACATACACTAATTCAGACCTATAGAATGTACAACTAAAAGGTTGGACCTGCATGTAAACTATGAACTTTAGTTTAAAATAATGTTTTTGTATTGGTTCATCAGTTGTAACAAAGGCTACCAATACAAGATGTTAATGGGAAACTAGAACAGATTAAGAAGAAGAAATTAAGTCCAGAAAACTCATTTTTTTTTATAAACATAAACAAACTTTTAAAAGTATTTACTATTTTATAAATTAGGTTCAAAAGTGAATATTAGAATACCTTTCTTTGTGAGATTAAGCTCACGACCTTGTGCTTGCCAGGCAGGCACTGTGCTGCTGAGCTATATCCCCAGCCCAGCAATGACTTTGTTTTCTGTTGATCATTTTTGTGAATTGGAAGTAAGACTTACCAGATGCAATATGAACAATCAGACAAGTTTATTTTTTCAACTCTGCTTCTCTCTTTTATTCCTTCTAGATCCTTCCTCTATTCTCCTTAAACCGCTTTCTCTTAGTGCCTCTGCCCCAAATTTTTCACTGACCACTCATCACCTCCGTTGAGTAATAATCCACCTGGGGTTTCCTTGGACTCAACTCTGAACTTCCAAAACCACCGTTAATGCACCCATCCCATTTTCGTTCTATTTAAAGCTATGAAATCTATTCTGTCTCAGAATTCTGCCATTCTTTTAAAATATTTTAGTCATTTGGAGCATGTGAATCTGGTGCTGGCTGTATCTAGTTCTCCCAAATTTAAGGCTGTTTTTTTTTAAATTATCCAAGAGAATTTACATTTCTAGCATATAGTTAGAAATGGTGCTACTTAATATTGTTATGAATTGGTAGTAAACAAACAAACAAAATCAATCCCTACTGTACTTGGTACTTGCCTGCCCATATTTTAAAATGATGACTTTTGAGTCACACATGGTGGTACACGCCTGTAATCTCAGCGCTTGGGAGGCTGAGGCAGGAAGATCACTGCGAGTTTGAGACCAGCCTGGGCTACAAAGTAAGTTCAAGGCCAGCCGGAACTGCATAGCCAAACCCTGTCTCATAAAGAAAAAAAAGAAAAGAAAGAAAAGAAAATGATGACTTTCAACCTTGGAATAATCAGAATACACTGAAGGACTAGATAGCAGTAAGAGATGGAGGTGATAGGTAGGTAGTGGATTAATATTAACTAAAAAAGCCTGTCTCATATAAATATGTCTGCATTCCATCTTTAAATGGTTAAATAAATAGGAGAGAGAGGGAGAGAGAGAGAGAGAGAGACAGAGAGGAGAGAGAAAGCCAGGGGGGAGAGAGCAGGAGGAAGACAAGAAGAGAAATGCTTTTTTTTTTTTTTTTTTTTTAAGGTGCTAGGACTCATATCTAGGAGCATGTTAGGCAAATACACTACCACTGCATACAGCCCTAGTCGGTGAGTCATTTTGACAAGAGTTTTCTAACTGATATGATTCTGTTATGCTTCTTAGCTAATTTATAACCCTGAAAGAGGTAAAATAATAAAATTCATTAGAAAACTTCTAAGAATTATAAAAACAGTAGAATAGAAACATACACATATGCACAAGAAAAATAATTAATTTGAAATTCTTGAAACAAACAAAAAAGCCTTGATAAACTCTGACTTGGATCAAGTGAAAAAAGAATTCATTGAATTCCTGAAAAGATAAAAGGAAAAATTTCCGATAAGCAGTATTTAAAGGGAAACAGCCAAGAATTTTCTGGACTTGAGCAAAGACCTTGGTTCCTTATTGAAAGTCTGTAAAATGCCTTGTAGTTTAAATAGGAATGCATGATCTAAAATCTTGAGTTCAAATCTAGACTCTCTTGCTTCCTAAATGTGGCATTTAGGAAGTTACTGAAGTTACTTCATTTATCATTCCAACTTCTATTTCTTTTTTTATTCAAGTATGGTAGCCTTCTCGTATCCATAATTTCACTTTCCAAGGTTTCAGTTACACAGTTTTCAGTCCAAAAATATTAAATAGAAATTCCAGAAATAGACAACTCATAAGTATGGAACTGCATTTTGTGCTGAGTAGTAGTAGTAGTAGTATGATAACTTGTTCTGTCACAGCTCTATCCTGCCTGGAATGTGAATTCTCCCTCATCCATTATATCTACCTTGTACCTGTCACCTGTCCTGCTCTTTATCACTTAGCCATCTCTGAGGAGATAGCTGTCATCGTCTCCCAATGCGTGTGTTCAAATAACCCTTACTTTATTTATTGTCATCCCTAAAGTGCAAGACTAGCGATGCTGACAACTCACATATGTCAAAGAGAAGTCATTAAGTACCACCTTTGAATGAAAATGTAAAAGTTCTCAACTTAATTAAGAAAGGAAAAAGCCATCTACTGAGATTTCTAAGACCTAATATAAAAGTGAGTATTTCATCTGTGAAATTCTAAGAAAGAGAAAGAAATCTGGGCCCATTGTGCTGTTGCACCTCAAATTGCAAAAGTTATAGCCACAATATATGGTAAGTGCTCAGGGAAGATGGAGATGGCATTAAATTTGTGCACACGTGTGTAGGAGAAAACACAGCACAGATGGGGATTATTACTGTCTGGTTTCAGGCAGCCACTGGAGATCTTAGAAAGTGTTAGTCTGGATAAAAGGAGCTACTATGCTGATCGCAGTACATACCCACAGGAGTTTTTAAACAAGGCCACACTTGCCCTGACACTGTCCAACGAAAGATCAGGTTTCTGTCCCCTCCCCTGGATTTGGGCAAGCCTTAGGACTGAGCCACCTGAACACTCAGGTGTTCCTGAGGTTAGTTCATTAAAAAGGTCTTGCAGCTTCTGTCTGATATTTTAAATACCTGCTTTCCAGGTGACCCTTGTCAGGACACCACCTCTTGGAGCGCAGCTGCCGTGTTCTGTGAAGCGCAAGGCACGGTGGGGAAGGCTGTGCATACATGCCCCAGCTGACCACAGCGACCATCATCCCTTCTTCCCAGACAGGCGTACGAGCAGCTTTTGGTTGGTTTCAGCACCCAACTGCTTGCATCAGCCCTAGTTGAAGCTTCAAACACTGTGACAGAATGACGGAACAGCTACCACCACTGTGCTGGTTGTAATTCTTGACCTGCACAGTCTATGTGCATAATAAAATCATGCTTATGTAACGGCACCGACTGAGAAATTCAGTCTCATTAAAAAATACTGATTCCTAGGTTTGTGCAGAACATCAAGGTAGATGTTTCAAATAGTAGTATAAAAGAGTAACAATAATAAGGTGTGGTGGTGCACACATGTAATCTCAGCACTTGGGAGGCAGAGGCAGGAGGATTGCCATGAATTCAAGTACAGCCTGGCATACATAGTGAGTTTAAGATCAGCCTCAATTACATCGTGAGACTTGTCTCAAAAAATGAAGGAAGAGAAAGAAAAAGAAAAAAAAGCAACAATAATAACCACTAACATTTCTGAACATACCTAATGTGTCCTGTACTGTTCAAAGTGATTTGTATGCATCTACTTTACACAATCCTCATGATAACCCCATTTGTATCACCAATTCTCACATGAGGGCACTGAAACTTACAGAGAGGAAAGGTGCATAGCCAGCAAGTTGATGGATGAGGTTTTGAATGAAGACTGACTGCAGGTCCCTGGTCTTAGCTAGGCTGTCCTGCTAGAAAAATGAGAGGGGCTGACTGGGGATGCAGGAACCACTGAATCCCAAAGCCTTGAGGATATGTTTTTTCAGGGAGTCTATATAGAAATAAGACAAAAGAGCCAACTGCACCTGTGGGAAATCTGAGATTGGGAAGGGATGAAAAAGACAATGTAGTTTGTGCCAATTAGAAAAGTGTGTGTGATGGGGTCCCCAGCAGGGAGCAGCACTGGAAGGGAACTGAGGAGCACGTGTACCATTCCCCTACCGATCCTGTCTTTGGAAACAGGGAGAGATTATATTCCCCTCTCAGGAGTATAATTGTAGACACCAATTGCATAGAATTAAGGATAACTACAACTAATCCGAAGCTGAAACATAAAAAGTCTGCTGACATATCCCATTAACGCCTCTCCTCATTAAAGGCCAAGACTGTTTTTGTCAAGAGAGTGTTCAAATTTATTTGCGGCTAGAAGGAATCTAATTGTTTCTAAAAAGTTTAATCTTCCCTGTTAAAGCTTGAGACATCCAGACACAGAAGAGCTGTTTTGCTCACCCCTTTGTTTCTCCAAAGTGACACCTTTGGTAAACTCCCTTGGGGGATGCTAGGAGCTGCCCTGGCACATGGACCATGAGGAGCCTCCTGCACCCTCACACAGACCCCTCTAGCACTAGTGGTGCAAACTGGGTCCCTGAGTTGGAAATAAAACAATAGTTATATAATGTATGCAGTCAGCCCTTAGCATCCACAGCTTTTTTGGCCACTAATTCAACCGACCACAAATTGAACATATTCAGAAAAACAATATATATCTGTACTGAATGCATACTTTGTATTCTTGTCACTATTTCTCAAACATTGCAAAGTAGCAACTATTTCCATAGCATTTACTTGTATTGGGTGTTATAAATAATCTAGACAAGAAGTATTCAGGAAAATGTGTGTTGGTTCTGTGCAAATATTCCCCCATGGTCTATGAAAGACTTTAACTTCTATAGATTTTGGTTATATGTAGGATTTTAGAATCTGTAGGCACACCTCTTGGATACTGAGGGATAACTGTATTGTTAAGGATTATGTCTGTGATACGACTCCTTCATCTGTAAATGAAAGAGAATTGAAACACTGACAATCAACTATAAATCGATATGACTTTCTGGTGGCTGGTGACAAGAAGAATAGAGCTGTCAGCTCAATGCAAAGCGTTAAGTGTTCAAGTAAAGACTTGGGGTGATATTTCTTGGCTTAGAAGTATGTATCGCATGTTAGATGTGGGTGGTGAAGGACTTTGAAACAGAAAACTTATTTTAAAATGAAAATAAGTCAGGCTTACCCATTGCTTTTATTCATTCTTTTCAGATTCTACCAAGCCATTCCTAGTCACTCAATTCAAGCATACTCTTTAACAGTTAATGGCCTGCCAGGTAGTGGTCTCAGACCTTTCCACTAGAAATTTTCTCCCACTCTGAGCCTTTCTTGTCTCCCCGAGTGGCTTGTTAGCCATCACAAGAAGATTGACTTGTCTATAAGATTCCAGGACAAAGAAAGTGTTTAGTCCTCTTCTCAGGAAATAAAGTAAGATTAGTTCTAATGGTTGTTGCTGTAACTCTCTGCATTTAATGACCTACTGGAGGTTTCTCTGAAATATTTTGAGAAACTAGTGTCAGAGGTAAGGTTCAAGGGTACTGTGGAGTTAGGCAGAGTGGAGTTTTATGTGGTGTAGGAAAGCTTTCCTACCTCTGTGGGTTGGATGCCTTTCTCATCCAAACAAGATAATAATATCTAAGACATGGGAATCTTGTGATGACTTAATCTAACAATGCAAATCAAGAATCTAGCAGTGTTTTTCAAGGAGAGCTCATAAAATAAATTATACCATCTTCTAAATTACTATTATCTGCTTTAATCCATTATCCTTGTCTCTTTTTTTCTCAGTTATTCTTTTCCTTCCTGACATCAAAGGACAAATTTATCATTATTCCTTCCTGGAACAAATAAATTCTGCCTTCTGCTGGGAAGTAGAGAGTCCCACTAGTGAGCTCCATAAAGGAGCTTCAATCTGCCCTTTGCGTGACCTCCCTGCAGCAATCCCCTTCTAAACCGAGTCCCCATAGAGTTGGGTGGAGAAGTTTCAGATGTTAGTGTGTCCCCTGGCTGTAGGTCTGCAAGGGGCACCTTATTGGTGTTCCACTTCTGTGATTACCACTCATGTGTTGTTGAGGCAATTCTCATGACCCTTTCTTGACTGCTGAATTCAGAGCAGCTAAGTGAGTTTGGCAACCTTCCTTCCTGGGTTCACCTTCTGGGACTTGAGTTCACTTGCAGTAGATGGCAGTGGGTTCCCCATGTAGCTCTGCGTTACTCTTCCCATGGCCAGCTCTTAAAACAAAGAAGCAATAAGCAGGTTGTTACTACCTCCCTCTCCTTGTTTAAGGCTGGCCCAGATCCAGTGGGCTCCCACATCAGGAAGTAATCCACTCCCAGAGGTATAACAACGGAAACTCACTGTGAGTCTCTAACCATTAGGTCTGTCCTGCAGCAACTTTAAAGCTTTGGTTCTTTTCCTCTCACAGGGAGTGGTGATTAGGAACATGTGTTTAGAAATTCAAAGACTACTTCCATAGTTTTGAATTGACAAAATTAGAAAACCAAGGATAAATTGGATTCCTCTTTTGGGATAGTCACTTCCCCACATAACAACTTCTACAATCCTGTGTCATGAGCCTTGATTCTAGTTCTCACATTTACCATTGTAGGTAAGTCAGTTAGAAGTGTTTATTTTTATACCAACCATTGTTTGTTCCACATGTTCTCCCTCTAGGTAAATTCTATTTTACCTAAGTTTATCAAAGTCATTGTAATCAGCCTCACAAATATTAATATATTGATTTTTTTGCTAGAGGCATCGTTTATTTTTAATTTTCATGTAGGAATAAGTTTTTCAAAGTCTTATTTTCCTCTCACTCAGTTCTAAATCCTTAAGAATTAACATACTCAAAATTATGAGATTTGAAATCTTGTTTTGATGTGTTACTATAGCAAGAAATCACCTTAGCTTCCCTTCAGAATTATATTTACTTATTTAAAAAATAAATATATCCTTCACTGTGTGTCAGGCACTGTTCTAAGTGCTTTATGAATATTAAGTTAATTAATCCTAATAACTCTATGAAGAAGTATTATTATTGCTCCCATTTTACAGATGGAAAACCAAGGCACATATTGATTAAATAATTTATCACATAGCTAAAACATAAATGGCAGAAACTGAACATTTACTTTTATTTATTTTAATTCTGTTTTTATTAACTTTCATTATTCAGACTGAACCTTCAGTACAGTCAATTCATTGCCATAAAAAATCTTCCTCATACATTTATGGTCAGGGAGAGCATAAGTTTGGAACTCTATTGATCCATTCTGCAAGATCATCTGGTGACCAAAAGCATGCAATTCCAAGACATTCAGCTGGATTGAGAGTGCGAAAAGAGAACCAGCCAGCTGCCAGCAAGCACCCCAGTCCATGCTGTCCAACCACTGCGGGCTCACTCACTGAGAGGCCAGTGCAGGTGGCGTTCATGCCCAGCTCTTTCAGGTAGTTTTTATCCATACATGTTCCAACGTCTAATCTCAAGTCACCTGTCTTGTTAAGCTTTATTTCCTCTCCTGTGCTTTGAAGCTTAGTTTGAACCAGAGTGCTCCTTGTTTTTTTTTCCCCTTGCCCAGGCTATCAGAACAATTTCCCGTGGCTCCCATTTATCAGTCGGCCTGTGCCAGTGGAGGTGGCACTTTCAGGCCATCCACCTAAGAAAGACTCGCATGTGGTATCTGAAGAAGAGCTGCCTCTACTTTTCAGGAAACCAACCCTTCTATCCCATTTACATTAGCTCCTGCCTATTTCCAGTGGACATGCAAAGGAATGAAAACCTTATAATGATGGAAGT
>PVJX010034508.1:0-18887 GCA_004027295.1 Dolichotis patagonum | reverse complement strand
TGCCTCATGCTTTTCTAGGAATTGTTTTGTTTTATCTTGCTTTGTTTTGTTTTTCCTGCTAATACAGAAATGATAGATATACATGTAGAGACTCATGCATGTGTAGAGCTTATAAACAGTTTACGAGAACCAACTATATAACACATATTGAAATAAACAACTACTTTGAAGAAAAAGAGACACTACAATACCCAGTGCTGATTCTATAATGTCATGATGTGAAGTCCAACAAAACTATCACTTTTTGTTCAAAGTGATCTTAGCTTGCTTTGCTTTGTTTAAGTTCAACACACATTAAGGTATGGACAGCTGTTTTGAGGAGAATGAGAGACACTATGACAGCCATTCATGGCATCCTTAATGTCTAGTCTTGAAGACCTGTAATGTCCTCCTTGTCCTGCTCAGATCAATTCCATACTAGGTTGTTTCATGTGAATTCCCTATATGTGACAATATGGACAACTATTTGGAAGAAAACAAGAGTCAGTATGAGAGAGAGTGAATATCTCCATTGTCTAGCTTTGAAATTTATGTATTACATTGCTTTCTTGTGATCTGCTTTGCTGTTTTCTTGTGTTTAATTTTACCCTATTGATATAATTGCATGTATATTTGAGTGGGTAAGATGGGATGACCATATTGCTGTTTTTGTCAGATCGTGGAGCAGAACTGTTAACAGTCTCACTGTTTGAATGTCTACTTCACATGTTTTAACTTTGTAATTTGAACAACTATTTCCAAGAAGTCAGTATGTAATTAGTCAAGTAATAATTTCTTAGGCTTTATTGTTGTTGTACCTTTCCTTTTTTCCTTGGAATACTGTATTGTCGCTACCCTTTATTCTGTTTTATTTTGTTTGTTTTGTTTTTTTCTCTTTAAGTAAAATTATAAAAAAAATCAAAATAAAAAAACAAAGAGGCAAAAAACATGTGAAAGCTAGAAGTTCAGCCAATGACCTTGTCTCTCCTCTAGAATACATTTCCCATAAAGTTATTTATTACCCAAGGGGAAAAAGAGATCAGAGCCTGGCACCTGGATAAAAGCATATATATATATATATATATATATATATATATATATATATATATCATGTCAAAATCCAGGCTAAGTAAAAGGGTATGTTGTCAGCCTAAAAATTCCAAAAGACAATACTTTCTGTGCTGGTGTGTTACCTCCTGCTAAGTTAAGACTGCTTTGCCAAAGAAATAACTACGTTCATAGGGATTTCCTACCAGTTATTCAACGAGCCCCAATATGGCTGAGCACAGACTTGTCTCTAACTGCCAAAACTCACTGGAGGGGCTTTAGTTCTCTGGTAGACCAAATCCCTGCATCTGTATTTATGTATCTATGACAGTCCCCGCTGCCTCCTCTACTTCCCCAGCCTGGGATTGTTAACATAATTCCAAAGTTAAGTCACTAAAGAATCATGCAAAATATTCAGTCTCTCTATCCATTAGAGAAGCGAATTTAAACAACCCTAAGATTTACCTTATACCCGTCAGAATGGCAATTATCAAGAAACCGAAAATAACAAATGCTGAGGAGCCTACAGTGAAAGAAGAGCCTTTCTACATTGTTGGTGGGAATGTAAACAAACTAGTCCAAGCATTAGGAAAATCAGTGTGGATATGTCTTAAAGAAATAAAATTACAAGCCATGAGCAGGCAACTGAGGGAACAGCAAGACACCAGCCTTTTCCCATGAGTCAGTGCCATTGTGGACTGCAGGGGAAGAGAACAAGAAGTCACCAAGAAGCAAGCCTCCCTGAGAATCAGCACCAGGCAAGGGCTGCTTGTGGGACAGCCAGATGCCAGCCCCTTCCGGACAATGGGCTGGGAAACGAGGAGCCAAACATCACCACCACTACCACCATAAGCGACCCAGAGAAACACAGGCTATGATGATAGCTAATGAGATAAAATATAATTTAATGCTTCTAATATTTAGTGTTTCACTGACTTTGCAGGCCTAAAGCTGGCAGTCTGACCATCTATTCAGAGGGGAACAGTAGGCAATGTAGCATCTCTGGGAGATCTCCTTCTAAAGGTGTAGCCACTGTTAATTCCCTATTTTCTTGCTTTGAAGTCCTGTATGATTTTCATTGTTTTGTTGGGTTGGGTTTTATTCTGTTTTACTTTCATTGATTTTATTATATCCAGTGGCATGGGCAGTTATTTCAAAGATAACAAGATATATTATCATAACTATCTTGGATTTACTATGTTTTGAAATCCTTTATTACATCCGTTGCTGTGTTTTATTGGTTCTATTGTGTTCTGTTCTATTTGATGTTTACTATATCTGAAGGTATCTGCAGCCATTGTGAAGAGGCATTATTGTTGATTCCCTACTGTTTTGAAGTCCTGTGTCACTTATACTGGTATGTTTTGATTGGCTTTATTCTGTTTTATTTTGCTTGGTTTTATTCTCTTTAAAATAAAAACCTAAAAAAAGAAATGAAATTAGATATTCCACATGATCCATCTGTCTCCCTTCTAAGTATCTTCCTCAAAGAGGAAAAGGCATCATAATATAGTGACACATGCATATCAGCCTTTGTAGCAGCACAATTTATAATAACTTACTCCTGGAAGCAGCGCGTGTGCCCATCATGGATGGCTGCATAAGGGAAATGTATACTTGTATATAAAGGAATACTCCACAGCCATAAAAGGGAAGAATTTAAGACATCGGTAGGAAAACAGATGTACCCAGGAAATACAATGATAATGGAATTAAAGCAGCCACACAAGCATAAATACCATGTGTCATCTCTCATTTGAGCAAGACAAGGTACAAAGAAAGAGAATAATAAAGGATGGATAGAAACAGACAAGGAGATGGGAAAATATGTGAGAGACTAAAGGCAAGAGGGGAGGGGAAAGGAAAGGGGAAGTAAGTAGAATAGTTATGCTGGGTTCTTCAACCTACTGGCTTCCATAAATGGAAACACTGTATGCCATAAACATGAGCTAAGATAAATAATACCAACCAGAATAAAAATGGGAAAAAGGGAATTATAGCGGAGGGAAGAGAAAGGGATTTTTATAAAAAGAAGCAAGTTGTATTATGTAATGTACCCGCCCCCAGAATGATTGCAAACTGCACATACTGCAAACTTGTAATAATAAAAACTAACAAAAAGTTAATAAAATATAAATAAATAAAAGAATCACTTCTTATATTCTTCTCTGAAGACACAGCTGTCATTGGGACAGCAGGAACATATGCCACCTTACAACTTTGTCTATTTTCTTCTCAGTTTCACTGGGACTTCTCATTAGAAGAAAATAAAGGTTTTTATTTTTTTCTTGGCCAAATTCCACATTGGTTGAAATGTGAAACTTTTATTACGGGTCAAAAGGACAATTCAGTCTAATGTATTTCCCCTGTGAAGCAGTAATCAGAACCATATTATATGTATTAAATCACAACGTTTAAGAGTGCAGGTTCTGGAGCTGGGGATTTAACCCAGCGGCATAAGCACCTGCCTTGCAAGCACATAGTAGTGAGTTCAATCCCTGGTATTTATAAAAAAAAGAAAAAAAAAAGAGTGCAGGTTCTGACACTAGGTGACCTGGGTTCAAATTCTACAACCTCTACTTATCCAGTGTAAGACTGAGAAAAATCACTTAACAGATTTTTCTATACATCAATACTTTCAAGTTTAAAATGAAAAAAAGTGTTTTTTTATTTCATACCACTATATTACATATCAAATGGGTTAAAAATTGTATAACACTAGAATAACACCTAGATTTTTAAAAAATGTTTGTTAAGAGTCATACATGGAGGCTTATACCTGTAATTCCAGCATTTGAGAGGCTGAGGCAGGAGGATTAACACAAGTTCAGTGTCACTCTGGGATACATACAGAGTTTGAGACCAGTCTGGACTCTATAGTAAGGCTCTGTCTCCAAAACACAGCAATGAAAAAGAGTTTATGTGCATGTAAAACAAATATAATTATATATATATATAATTATACATATAAATGTATAATTATTTTCTATAATATTTTGCTAGTGAGAGTATCAATCTCATTTTTAAGTAAAATAATTGATAAACTGCTTATGAGTTAATTCTTTCATTTATCTTTTTTTTTTGTAACGGAGATTAAACTCATGACCTCGCACTTGCCAAGCTGGCACTGTGCCACTGAGCTAAATCCTGAACCCCTCAGGGGCCAAATTCTAGTCCAGCCAGGAAACTGAGACTTTGAGAGGCTCTCTCAAAATAAAGAAGGAGAAAATAAAAATGAAAGAAAGACGAGTTGGGATCATAGCTCAGTACGAAGCTACTGCCCATCAACCTCCAGTACAAAAACAAAGCAAAACAAAACAAACAAACAAACAAACAAAAAAAACCCAGCAACTTTTCCCCAGAATTCTCACCAGGCCCCCTTTGCTCCCGAGTTCACTTGCTGATCCGCCTGCCTCTGCCCGGACCGAAGCTGCTCCCTGCTGCTCCGGTTGCCCAGAGGAAACACAGCTGGATCACAGCTTGGCAACATCAGCCCCACCGCACGGCCTGACTTCACCTTGAAACTTTATATTCTTGACAACATAAGACCTCTAAGATTTTGAAAGACCTGGAACGTAATTAAGATATTTTTTAAAAATCAGTAATTTTATGAAACACATAGATAAAATGTGTTCTGTATAGGAATTAGAATACATATGCTTTTTCAAAATTTTCCTGGCATGCATTGAAATTTATGAGCTGCAAATTATCACACAATTGCCAGGATATTTGCCCATCTGCATTTTACACAATCGGAGCAGTTACAAGATTGTCCATAAATGTAAAGAAAGACCTGTTAGGAAAGACTGTCTTTGCAAATCATCTCTCTGAAAGAATTGGGGCCATGGTGAGGGAAATAATCTGGTGATATCCAAAATGTGCTGCTATAGTTTTACATTGTCTGTTCTGTTTTCAGAAAGAGCGTCATGAATTTAAGATGTTCTTTAAAGAAAAATTCTGCAAGACCTAAGCTATGAGCTAGAGCAGCAGGGCATGCCATTGTTTAAAAGCAGGGTCTGACATGGAATCCCTGGTCCACGACATACTTTTGCTACTTTCAAACTGCAATGTTAAGCAAGGAACTTAAAGTTTTCTGTATGTGACCTTCTCTAATAATAATAATAATAATAATAATAATAATATTTTTGCTTGCTTGAAACACATTTAGTATACTGCTAGAAACAAAAGATGTGTTTAATAAGTTAAAAAAAAAAAAAACAATGTAGGTTAGTAACTAGGAGTATCTCCTTTGATACCAGATTATGTGGATTTGAAATCTAGCTTCAGAATTACCAAAATTTGACAATGTACAAAAAATATTCAAACACTTATTACTATCAATCAAAACAAAACTTTTAAAACATCTACAAAAGTTACAAGAAAAGAAGAACTTCTGTTTAATGTTCCATTACAGGATAAAGAGATCCTTCATTAAGGATACAAAGATGATTGCACACGTAGTAGTTTAAAACAAAATCAAGAAAGCTTCTGGAAGGTTATAAGGACCAGGCAAGCTGCTAAAACCATTTTTATTTTTCGAAACTACAGTCTATCCAATTCTCCCCTTGAGTGATAAATTACACATCATGTGCCAAACACAATCATTTCCCCAAGACCCCCTGAAGTCTTCCACAGTCATGGTGTCCATCTCACAAATGAGGTGCAGGATCTCCTCACTTCACTTAGTGCCAACAACAGAAGAAATACTCAGCTGCTCCTTTCCAACTATCATTCCTAGAGAATTCTTCTTGTTTATCTAACAGTCTAAAACTAAACATGTTTCTCTTCCTCACAACTTCAAGATCGTGTGCAGAGCATAACTACACCTACTATCCATGCTGTATTTTATTTTGTAGTACTGGGAATTGAACGTGGGACCTTCACACTGAGATACAACCCCAATTTTGTTTTTTTTTTAGCTGTTGTTGTTGTTGTTGTTGTTGTTGAGACTAAGTCACTAACTTGGCCAGGTTGGGATCAAACTTTCCACCTTCCAGGAGTTCTGAGATTATAGGCATATACATTCATACCTGGATAGATCCTTCATTTTGAAAGGAATAAAAATCTTTGTCACTTAGTAAATACACTCCACAGAAGTCTAAACTTCAGCTGGACACAGGTTTCCAGGTATGATTTTCCATAGCCCTGTACTTCACATTCTGAGGTTTTTAACAGCTTCATGTAAGATACTGTTCTTTTGCTGTTTAACCCCCCCCCCAACGTGTTAGAGTTCAAAGCTGAACACGTTCTATTTTTCAGCCTGCTTCCTAACTAGAGAACTGATGACCTCTTTTCATTTGATAATAGAAATTGGCATTTCTCAACCAATATTATTCTTTTAGAGGAACTTTGGGTTTCTTATAAATCTTATTGTAGTTTCCCTAATACGTTAAAAACCACTTTCATATACTTTTTTCTTTTGTTTTCTCGACCATATCTTTCTCAGTGTGACACTCTGAGATATTTTGAGTTGTCACACACATGAGTCATGATTACAGAAGAAAACTAACAAAAGATATACAAAGATGTACTTGGTAAAGTACTATTTATGGTAATTCCACAAAGAAAGCAACTGAAGTGTTTATTTGGTCTTCATTATCTAAACAATGCCCTCCCTAAAAACATTCAACTGACATCTTTTAAAATTTGAACTAGAGAAAAGTACTTTGTTCCACACGGTTCTCTTCTCAAAAGCATCTCAACTTTTATAGCTCAATTTTAGAAATTATAATTCACAACTTTTGTCCCTTCTAAATACGTTAGATAATTTTTATAGCCAGGAAAAAAACTGTCTTATTCATCTATTTCTATATTGATTGCTAGAAATTATTTTAGAAAACTGTTTTTTACCTAATCTTTGTCCACGCCGTCATGATGTGAATGATGTTTGGGGTTCATGTTGAAATTTGTTTGCCATTGTGGGTAGAGGTGTTTGGAGGTTGTTTTAGAGATGATTAATATCTATCTTACAAGAATGAGGTCATTCCTACAAGACTAGCTGTGAAGCTGTGAGATAGGGCTACTTCTTGTGCTTTGTCTATATCCCATATGCACTCACATGCACACACACGCACACACACACAGGTTGCCCTGCCCCTTTCACTATAAGGTGAAACCAAATGAGAGTTTCTTCTACACTAGTCTTATGAACTTGCCAGGCTCCCAAACCAGAAATCAGACTAGGACACCCTATTTATTTCTGCATTTTTCCTCACTTCTATGAATTTACGTACACATTACCAATTTTTACACAAACTTATCAGAAAATGAAGTTCAACCAAAGAGAAACTTCCTGGTGAAGGTTTATCTTGAGCGCCATCTATTCATCTGTTCAGCAGGACACTGTAAACAATGCCTAACAATAACTCACTTAGAATCATACAGAGGCTCACAGGGTATTCTGGATTCATGACTAATTTTTCCAAACTAAGACTTCTGAAATTAACAGAAGTGTGATTTCAGAAACAGTTGCTCAATGTTGTATATTTTAAATGGAACCTAAATTGATTTTTCCCTGTGAGGTTAGGAATGTTATTCTATCTCTTGAAATAATCAGATTTCCCCTATGGGTGTTGCAATAGCAATCAATTAACCATTCATGGAATTACTGTACTAATAAAATTTTAATTGGGATTTGTCTGTTCGTGTCTCAAGTGCTTGCTGGTGCTATTGTCAAAAATGTCTGGTAGATCCTGAGATTTTTATTTCCTCATATTTTCAAGAAGAAACATCTGGGAAAAAGCAATATGCTGAGTAGGCAAAAGATATACACAATATCTTGAAAATAGTACATTTACGAGTTACTTTTTTATAATATCAGCTCATAAGATTGGTTTATAAAATAATAGAAAAATGAAGTGAAATTTGAAATAGTTTTTATTATCATCTTACTCAATCTTAAAAATGTAGAAAGGGAATGCTTACATAGTGCGTGTTTATTTTGGATGAATAAAAACACCCAAGAATTCTTGAAATAATTATGAGAATTTTTATACAACGGCTTTAAAGGGTTGAAATTATTCACTGTTAAGTTACTGGAATTTCCTGATGGTACAGGGTAATTAGATTTCTGTTACAGGAATGGTTACATTCCTGAAGTATACGTAGATGGAAAGAAATGCTTTTTGCAAAATAGAAATTATTTCCTGGTTTGTTAAATAAACTTTGCCAAAGACTAATTACTAATTGTTCACCTATGTACATACAGTGAGCTGAGACAGCACATACAGTATAACGCAAGTCATGTTCAAGAATTTAGTAAAATGCGAGCTCCATAGAAGATAATGAGAGCAAATCACAATGGGTAAGAATATTAAATTTCTATGTCAGTAGGAAGACAGTTTTCCTTTTACGCAGAATCAAGCTTGCTTCAGGCAGTTTGGGGCAGAGCAGCTGATAAACCAGCATGCACTCAGCACTGCTTTGAGCCAGGTATTTCCATTTTTATTTTAGTTATAGCCAAATGTAGCTAATATATTTTAAAAGAAAAGCTTATTTTGGACAGTGAGTGAAAAAGTTTTCTGATCATCTGTAAGAATCTAAATTGATAATTTTTTGTATTTTGAAATATAAAATAATGAAATATTTTATATAATAATTTCAACAGAGTGTCATTTTTTTTTCTTGAAACCCTCTACTTTCTTTTCGTTCTTGAAACTGCATTTCTCTGTTTTTGAATACTGCGTCTGTGCTATCAAAATGCTAACCTCACTCTGTGCCTTTCTTATTCAACTTAGACTCGCCTCGCCTATTTTCAAATCCTTAGATTGAGAATGTTTTCATTTTACTTTGATATAAATGAGGAGAACATTTATGAAGTCACAAATAAACGATATGCTGCTAGATGTTGCCTTTCTAGAAAATTACGGAGAAAATCTAGTTGTTAAATTTAGCAAAAGTATCCCATAAAAATCAAACAGGCTTACTAAGCTGCATGATTATGCCAAACCAAACACTCCTCCAACCCTGTTAACATAAATCTAGAATACAAAATGTTTTTTGCATAGACTCTTATAACATAGAATTAGTAATACAAATAATGTCCAACATTGTCCTTTCTATGGAGCCCACAAAAACGAAAAGGCACAAATGTAAACTGAGAATAAACACAAAATAGAGAATAAATAAAAAACGAATATAAAACAGAACATTTAACTCAGACGTGATCATATTTCTAACCAAGAGCTGTAAGAACTGGAAAACAATCAAAATCTTAGACAGGAGACTGGATGGCTTGGAAAACAAGTACAATAGAAGATATTCTACCAGAGTAAAATCAATTTACTCAGTAAATAAACTAAGGAAATAACCATTGATAACTAGAGTCTGTTTGCAACCTAACTCGGAGCAAGCATGAACTTATTTAAGCCAAGTATTCCAGATGTCTAAGCACAGGCACAGAGCCGCAGAATCAGATGGTAGGATCTGAGTGCCAGAGAAAAACCTCAAAAGGCACCATGAGCAGAAAAAAAGGGCAGTTGATCTACATGCCATAGAACAGATGGCAATAAAATGTAGAAACAATTGTTTATACAGCGGACCAAGGTCGAAGAGGAAAGGAGGCGGTAAACAGTCTCATTTGTAGTTAAAAAGAAAAGTATATTGTTACCATGTTAAAACTAAGATGTTCTGTAGTTCTCTTCAAGGCTGAGAGAAACACTATCAGTGCATCTTTATTTTGCACCAGAATACACATTTTAATTGAGCAAAATCATAAACATGTAAGGACAAATGGTACATGTCATTATTAGAGCATTTATTTAGCATGCATGAGAGGCTGGGTTTGAACCCCAGAACCACAAAAATAAATAAAATAATATAATAAAATAAAATAAAGGTATACTTTGAGAACATTGTTCTTTACTTATGACTAGTGCATAGACAGAGTTGGAAATTGCTCTGTAAGCCACCTCTTCTTCAATGTAATGCACAATGAAAAGAAGATGTTTCAAAATCTAGCAAAAAATAGATCAGGGGATTTTTCATTCAGTACTGTAATAATTCATATACCACTGCTGCAATAAAATGAACTTGGATAACTTATAAAGAAGAAAATTTACTGAGTTAACAGTGTTTGAAGATGAAAACTCAAATAGCATGTCATCACCTGGGACAAGGACACTCCTGGCTTCACAGCCTCGTGGTGAGTGGCATCATGGTAGAAGTAGGTGTGAGAAGAAGTCCTAGAGTGACACCTGCCGTGAGGAGGAAAGGTAAAGAGGGCGAGGCTCACTCTCCTACAGCCACACGAACTAAAAGTAATCAGAAGACAGTGCCCTCAGTGACCTAGTTTTTCTCACCTCTTAAGTGTTCCTGCCACGCTGAGGACCAGGCTTCCCACACATGGAGCTCTGAGGGACACACTCAATCTGGATCTAGATCTTAGCGACCTTGGCTCCTTACTTTTTACTTTGCTCTGTTTGCTCAGCATCCGCTGGGTATGGAGAAGAGTATCATAATCCATTGTTTCCTGCAAGTGGGTGTTGTGGGAATGCAGGTGTCAGGTTACCGTGGAGCAGTTTAACTCCATCACAGCACCGACTGGCAAAACAGACAGCAAAGTCATTTACTCTTAATGGTCCAGATAGGAAGTGCCCATGAAAACATTTAATAATGCCTTGCAGTGTTCTGGCACTCATGGCAACTATTCAGGGAAATTAAATTAATCACATTAATTAAGCAACAAACAAGTGAAACATACTAGCATAAAAGAACAAAATCTTTTGATTTATCTATTGCTGTTGTTTTCTATGTCTTGTAATCAGAGTGCAATGATGATAGATCCTGTGTTTCACATGCATTGTGTATGATCATATTAGTGCTCCTAAATATTTCTTTCTGAGTAATGTATTTCTTTTAGAAAAAGAAATATGTGTATTGAGGTGACATAAATTGACCAAAGCAACACAACTAATAAGCCATGAAACAGAAATCTAAGTTCTCCATATAATTTCTTAGTCTAAGAAAAACTCTTTAAAAAGGAAGGAATTTTCTAAGCATCTCACACCTAACTCTGATTCTAAAATATTGAGTAGGACGTGTTTTACCTGTGACAGGACATTGTTCCTAGAGAGAAAGAGTCCATTAAAAATTCTCCCCCAAATTTGCTAGTTATCAATATCAATCATTTGGTAGGATATAAATTATTTTGAAATTGAGATTGTCCTTGAAGACTTAATTAGGCCAGATGGTTGATTTAAATGGACTGCACTTCTAAAATCATTTTTCTTTATTTTCAAAGTAAACATATAGTGATGTACAAGAAATTAGACTGTAGAAACAGTATTTGTGTAAACATATTTTTAAATGCTTTTGTTTACTTCATACTTTAACATTTTATGTAATTTTGCAGTTTTGAAAATTAAAATGCTTTCTGTAAAGAAAGAAATGATATAAATATGCGAAGGGACTGATAACAGGAAATGGCAGACTGTACATCCATAAAATTAACTTAATACTAATTAATATAATACTAATCATACCATATGTTGACACATAGCACACTACATAGGTATTAATCAGACTGTATGTATCCAATATTTGATGGTTTTAGCATTAATTATTCTATTCATTTAAACTATACCCTAAAAAATGTTTACTTCTCACATGAAACCACCACAAATAATTTTAGGACATAGATATTTTACATGTACTTCATTAATTATGAGTTTGGACTTAGAATACTATGCTGCTATCATATATATCATATAGATGTGTATGTGTGTGTGCTCATACTAGTTACAAGCATCACTATAATTCTTCGAGGGCCAGGGATTTAGGTCAGTCGTGTAAGCACCTGCCTGGCAAGTGCAAGGTTGTGAGTTCGATCCTCAGTACCTAAAAAAAGAAAAACTACAATTTTTCCAACATACTTACAATTTTCAAACACTTAATTGGTCAATTATAAAGCTACCAAGCTAAGGATTGATATCAAACTTACAGTAATCACTATGATTTGTTTAAATAAGACAATAATATCATATATTTTCTAAAATGCAGTTTTTGAGAAGAATTCAATGCCAATAATTGCCTCTGACACTGAGCAGTTTATATCATTAGCAAACATTAGATCATCTTTAAATCAGGGGAAGGAAAGATTATGGTAAGTTTCTCTCATTCTTCTACATGGTATTTCACAAAGCATCATAACTTATAACAAATTCAATTTAGAATAGCATATAAGGTGAGGAAGATGTGATCTCCCTGTTAATAGCTCTAACCAGTAATTGAATCTTGCATCACTGTGCACCATCTGTAGATTCCATGTGTCCTGTATCATAGAAAGTAGAAATAGACCCTTAAGCATAGATTAATCAATGCTACTCCATGAACTGTTATAAATTGCTTCAGTTAGAATTGTTGTGGAGGAAAATTGGTTTGAAAATTACTCTCTCAAATAAAATACAAAGCCAGCAATATAAAGACCACTACTTCAGAAAAATTCAGTTTTCAGCATGTTAATGTCTAATCTATTTCCTACTTTTTCTGATATTTGATTCTGTAGCTTTATTAAGTAATATTGCTTTTTGTTTCCTTCTACATTTCTCCTTTATTTTCCCTGTAGAAAACCACCTCCCAATTTAGATACCAGTCAGTGCAATCCAGTTTGTTCATTTCATAAATTTATTTTATCAATTGCTGATTTACAAAACTACTACACAGGAGGAAAATAATAGTCTGGGTAATTGTTGTTTGTTTGTTTGTTTGCTTGCTTCCTCTAACTTCCTGGTAAGAAGTAAAGATTTAAAAAGGAATCTTCTCAACTGCACCATTTTTTTCTATGAGAAAAATCAATTCCCTAATTTTAGCACTTAAGACTCTTCATATGTACCAAAATGGAACAACTCACAGGCACAGCATTTTGCTTGGGAATTTGTGAGAAACAACTACTCCTACTTGAGCTATTCAGAGCTGACTGCAATTATTAGTCAGCTTATTGGACTTCAGAAGTTTCAATAATGAAAGTACATTCCCTCAACAATTTGGAAAGTGAAAATATTATGGAGATGATTTCACTAGCCCTCCTTTTAGGTCCCCTGGGGAATTTTGGTTAAACATCCACTGCTGCCTAAAACATTCCTACCACAGACCAGTCATCTGGGTAATTGCATTTCCACCATGAAATGGGCGTGGAAGGCAATCAAAAGTAATACACAGTGGTTCAGTCTTTAAAAGAAATGTTTCTGATTTGGTTTTAGATTCAACACTCACACTTCTTGAGTTTATACTGAACAAGCATTTCATTCCTTTATGGTGCCTCGCAGCTATTTTGTGCATATGAGTGTGTGTGCGCGTTGCCAGGGTATTCGGTGTGATAAATTCCTACAGCTAGGATGAAAGACAAAAGAAATGAAACATCTTTATCCCAAGAGAGAGTTGATATCTTCTTTCCCAAATAGACATAAATAATAAGCTGGTTGATGTGAGGAAAGTAGACACAGTTCCCCTCACAGGTACATTTCCTTTGTAGTGAAGTCTTCTGAGTGACTTTTTTTAGTCCAGCTGCAAACTATTCCCTATTGTGATAAAACATGTGATCTTACCCTGAATATTTACAAATGAGTAGAGGTGTCATTACAAACAGGCTCTGGAGTGGATATTAAAACGCAGGAAAAATAGCAGTATGCCAAAGGGATTTGCTTCAGAACTGCTTTGCTTGAGATTATAAGGCTTTGACACTCAAAAATCAAACTCTCTATCCAAAGCATTCTCCCTATTGCCAAAATTATTATTATAAATTTTATTTATATTACAAAAAAAGCATTCAACAAAGTCGCAATTAGTGACTTCTTACATTCACGAACTAAAACAGGTCTTTCATGGAATAAAACCCAAAATTTGGAAAGCCTTAGTGATTAGCCCTTTTTCAAGATTACTAGTTGTAATAAAAATTTTTAATAAAAATGATTTGGGGATACCAATACAAAACAAGAAATAAATGAGAAAAAATATTTTTAAAGAGAGGTCAGAAAGTGATCCACATTCTAAAAAAATATTTATTTACTTTTTATTCTTTGTCCACTAAACCACACACAAATGTCAGTTGTAGCACAAATTCACTTATAACTTAATGTAGAATATAATTAAAATTACTGGCATTGTTCTTGTCCTAGCTACTGTTATGAAATCATTTCATTTTTCACTAAGTATGATATTCACAAACTGTCATTTTCCAAAACAAATCCAGGAAAATTTTTTATTTGAAAAAAATTATGAAAATGACTGAAAATAGCCTTTGTGCTTTACATCTCTAAATGACAATAATCCAGAGTTAAGTGTAATTGTGCAATTTAGATCTATACATTTTCTTATATGTCTTTAGTGTATTTTGTGAAAGAGTTTTGCAGTAGAATATTTAAACTGCAGTGGGAGGCAGGACCAAGCAGCTGGGAGGCGGGACCAAATGGCATATTTACCTTGAGGTCATCTCCTCCTGCCCCTGGGACAACTTCCTTTTCCCAGTGGCACAAAAAAGAATCCCAATCAGTAACTTGTGCTTATCAATGCCCCCCTAAGCGCCACCCACGGTCAGAGGTTATATGTTTCCCTATGGCTCACGTGTGGGCCAGAGAAAGCCAGGCTGTCTATAGTCATGGACTTCTCTTCACGTCCTTAGAATAAAGGCTATGTTTATTTTATATCTTCTTTCTTATTGCGCCAAAAAGCTAACATTTTGTATATTTTGTAAAAGGATTTTTTAAGTTAAATGACTAATAGTGACCTTTTAGGTAATATGAAATGTTAAAGTACAATTTTTCTTTTTTAAATGATATATTTATTATACTGTGATACAACTCTGCGTTCGTGAATGCCCACATTAACAGAATACATTAAAGAAGATTGTCATAGCTAATGGAATATTAAAATATTTTCAACGTAAGTAACAAAGGAAGTTAATCCTACAGTTTAATACTGAATTATGGTTAAATTCTTGCTAAGAGAATTTCAATTCAAGAGCATAATATAATCACTCTTTTCAAGACATTTTGATATAGGGGAATGAAACTCCCGACCTACTATGTCAGGTACAAGCTCATGTTCTCTAAAATCGAAGAATGAATTTTAGGAACAACGGAGATTAAGAGCAGAATATATTTATTGAGAGAAAGAAAGCTTCTGTCTAAAGAGAGACAGAAGGGGACCTGAGCACTTTGCCAAGAACTCTGTCTTTTTCAGGAACTTTTATAGAGTAAAACCATGGGTTCAAGGTGGGGGAAGACTGGGAGCTCACAGTGCAGATGGCATGAGGTGGGACGTAACTATAGTTAGCCAATAACATCAATAGTTCAGGTAAAATTGATTACATTAAGGACAAATGGGGAAGCGAGTCACATAGAAAGCGAGCATTCTTATGGAGCAGTAACTCTTCCCTAGGGGGATGGTAACTATTTAGGGTATCAATCCTCAGGATATGGGTGCATTTGTATAGTCTTTTGTCTTGAGGCCTGGCAGGAGACATCAGTTCCACTCCCACCACCCACCATCCCCCCACCCCACCCCACCCCACAGTTGCCAGGTATCTGCACTGGCTCCATTGAGGACCAAGCCCTGTCTCACTGCCTATAATATTTTTAACACAGCTGCCTGCAGCAATTTTAATTTAAAAAGAACCCAAAAAGTAGCATTTGGACTATTTCAACAAATATCACATAATGAAAATTTGACATCAAAGAATTATTGTTGTAGGAAGTGAGAATTAATGCTTACCACATTGCATCAGAACTCATTAAACATAAAATCCCAAATCTTGTGATATCAAGTAACCACTGGGTCTCAGTTTGTCCTACTCTGCAATATAACTCATGAAAAAAATAATCATTATTGTTGAAATATTGATATGTTCCCACCTGGTATGAAAATGAAAAGAAAGCTTATAAACAAAAATTCAATTTTTTTAACATTTGCTACATAATTGAAATAAGATGATATTCATTCACTTTTCACAATTTTAAAATATAACTATGAATTATATGATGTAGACATCTATAAATGGAATGCCAACATGAGAAAAGTCTCATAAACTCACTAATTAGGATTCTTTTACATGGACCTACTTTTATTTAAATTCATGGGATACATGCGATGTCATTAATTAAACCAACTAAATTTCGTATCTAAGATATAGCATAAAAAGCTAAAATCCACGAGGGATATAGCTCAGTGGCACAATGCCTGTCTGACAAGTGCAAGGTCAAAAGTTAGATTGCCAATACAAAAAATAAAAATAAAAAAGTTAAAATCAGACATTATTTCAGATACCGCTAACATTTAGAAAACTCTCAAACTGTCCACAGAATTTTAATTCTCTCAACAATAAAATGAATCTCAGAAATATTTTCTTTAAAGTAAAGCATCATAACTTACAGGTGGATTTGTTTGTTTTATACGCCCCATAAATACATGGGAGCATTGCATAAACACACGAAACTACTATCAATACACAAAACTAACAAATAAAAATGTGGAAAAACTGACCAAAATTATTCAAAACATGAAATATGCACTTACCAAAAACATAAAGTCCACAAAATATAATGAAACAGAAATCTGGAAGATGCAGAATACTATTTAATTTATAAATAGCAGAGAGGACCACTGTGAAGGCAAGGTGTCAGAAATTTAGCACAAAACAGAAGTTTATGATGATTTTCTCGGAGAAGCCTTAAAAATGATAACAAGAAGAAATTCATCTAACAAATACTAGATAATGCTAAGAAAGCTACCCTAAAGTTTATTAGAATATGACAGAAATTAGAAGACAAACACATGTGACATTAAAAAAAAGCAGTTTACAGAAAACTTACCAAGTGTGGGGAAAGATCTTAACACACAGGGAAGTGAAGTTTAAAGAATATCGAGAATGGATAAAAAAAGATGCTTCACGTCACACCACACAGTCAAAATCCTAGATGTCAACAAAAGAAGTCTTAAAAACTGTAAGAGAAAAGGAAAAAAAAATCAACTATAAAGGTAAACCCATTACTATTAGAGCTGATTTCTTAACACAAACTTTAAAGGCCAAGAAAATTTGGAGTGAAGTGTTTCAAATCTTAAGGGAAAACCACTTCCAAACCAGACAATATACCCTGAAAAACTATTTGACAAGATCATCTGAGAACAGAACATTCCAAAAGCAAAGCAACGCTCCAAGAAGTACTCAAGACTATCCTAGACAGAGACAGTGAAGCCAACAAAGCCAAAAAGTTAGATAATATAAATGCACCATGGAAGGCAAATAGTTAAGCAAAATAGGAAAAAAATGGAATCAACAATACAAAGATAACACAATGACAAAAAAAGTCAATACCTTCGGTAACAACTCTTAATATAACTGATCTTAACTACCCAGTTAAGGCAGAGATTGGAAGACTGGACAAAAAAAAAAAAAAAAAAAACAGTCTAGCAATCAAGAGACCTGTACAAAAAGAAATTCACAGACTAAAAATCAAAGGATGGAAAATGATATTTTATGTGTGGGGACTCCTTAAAGAAGCAGGAGTATTCTCAAAGTAAATATGCTAAAATTGATCAAAAGAAGCAAAGATGGTCACTATACACTACTTAACAGATCAACACAAAAGGAAGAAATAACACTGTAAATATATGTATATCAAGTATCAGGGTACTCAACTTCATAAACACTGCTGGATGTAAAAGAACAAATAAACTCCAACACAATCATTGTGAAAGACAGATCAACTAAACAAAAAATTAACACAGACACATCAGCTGAAACACACCAAATAAGCAGTGGGTATAACAGATTTCTAAGGAGGGCTCTATACTATACCAACAGAATAAACATACTTCTCAGCAGCACTGGGAAGTTTCTCAGAAATTGGCAACATAGGAACTCATGGAGGCTACTTAAATCAATGCAGAAGAACAAATTTAGTTAGCACGTATACTAATACATCTTTTCACACTGATCTAAACATCATCAATCACAAAGAAATCACAAACAGGCATAAACACATGAACACTAAACAACATATAGCTGAATATTTGCCAGGTAGAGAAGAGCGCAAGGAAAAGGTTGAACAATTACTAGAATCAAATGACAATGCCAGGACAAAATGCCACAACATATGGGACACAATAAAAGCAACATTACTAGGGAAGTTAATTGCTGTCAATGCTCACTTAGGAAAAAACCAAAAGACCTCAAATAATTAAGTTAATGATGCATTCCAAATACAGTAAATCCTTGACTTACAAATGAATTCCATTCCTGGAGAACATTCATGAGTCAAATTCATTCAGAAGTTCAACAGTTAGGTCTTACACAAACCCTGTGAAGGCTCTCAATTTGAATATTCATAAATCAGTGATTTACTATCCTCAAAAAACAAGAAAAACTCAAATCCAAACCTAAGTTAAGGAGGGAAATCAAAAAGATCAGAACATAAATTAATAACATTAAAACTAAAAACATTAACATAAATAAATTGAATATCTGGTTCTACATAAAAATAAACAGGGCTGGGGACTTAGCTCAGTGGCATAAGCACCTGTGTGGCAATCCTGAGGTCATGAGTTTGATCCCTGGTACCAAAAGAAAAAAGAAAAAGAAAAAGAAACAAAGTAGATAAATAGCCAAATTAAATGTAAGAGAATGAGAAGATTCATATCAATGAAAGGAAAAAGCTAAAAAATTAGACACCTTTGAAATCCAAAAGATCATTAGTAATCACTGTGAAAACTTGTATTCCAACAAATTGGAGCATCTCAAAAAATGGAAAGATTCTCAGACACACATGAATTACCAAAACTGAACCAAGAAGACATAAAAATTCTGAACAATCCAAAAACAAGCAATAAACTGAAGCAGGAAGAAGAAAAGAAGAAGAAGAAGAAGAAGA
>PVJX010034507.1:0-18932 GCA_004027295.1 Dolichotis patagonum | reverse complement strand
GCTGTGTGTCTGTGTGCTTGCATCCCCACGTCCTTCAGTTTTCCTCCAAACCTGTATTTTTTTCAGATAAGTAAAAGTGTAAATATGGTAGTTATAATTATTTTTCTCCTCCTCGTTGATCTTCTCTTTCCAAAGTTAACAGATTATTCTAAGTCTGTCTTTGATGTGCGTGTTGTACGGGAGATGTACTCTTCTAATTACGGCTTTGGCAGTAGTTAAAATAACTCTTCATCGTTACTATTCTGTCTGTTGAGTGATTCTCAAAGGGCTCTAGGACGGGGCACAATGACAACGCAGCTATTAGAGTACAATACAGCTGTTCGTAATAGTTCTGAGCCCAGGGCTCCTTGGCTGCCTAACTTTCTTGTGGAAATGTTAGAGTTTATTTGGGTGAGGAAAAATGAGGCTCCGTATTTCAGCTTCGTATATGACATATTGCTGTTGTCAGACCAGCAAGGTAGGACTCCTTTATGAGCAGAATACCCAAAAGATGTTTTGTTTGGATTTCCAGATGTTTAACAGTACCATCATAAAGATGAATATTTTATTGAACACAATTAGGTAGATAGCATCCTCAAGAATAAACAAAATTTATAAACTTCACTGTATTATCAAAAACATTATGGAAACTTCAAAAGAATACAAACCCAGTTATTCTCAACTTTTCATGGTAATAAACTATTCTAAGTTATAAATCAATTGGATGAAATTACAGCCCAGTGAAGGCAAAAATTCAGAGCTTTCAATAACAACGTAACAGTGAAGAATGTGTACATAGGCTGGTCACAACTGTGTTAGCCATCTTGACAGCTTGTGATGACTTAGAGTCTACTTGGTCATAAGGCTAAATGGAAAGGGGCATAGAAGTATAATGGGGAGAACTAATGTACTCCAGAAGCTCAGGGAAGGCAGAGAATGAGAAAGAAACTAATCAGACAAAAAAGATGCAGAGGGAGAAGTGGGATCAGGTTGCTAAAATTTTGTAGGCAAAGGGAAACTTCTAGCAACTTAGCATTAATAACTGTGTAACCCTTGCTCAATTTAATTAGACTTCTCTAAGTCTCAGGTCTTTCCTTTTAAACATTATGAAAATATTACCTACATCCTAGAATTTCCAAGATTAATTAGGATTCTAGGCATAAAGATTTCAGCATAGTACCTTGCATGCCATAAGTTTTCACTAAAGATTAACTTTGATGGGAAGAAATTAAATGACTTTAAGCGGGGAAGAAGATGATTAGATTTACAGGCTGTTCAAGTTCACCTTGGTGAGTGAAAGGCTTTATAGAAGAGCAGGACTAAACGTGGCAAGGTGAGTTAGAGCAACATATTAATCCAAGAAGGCATAATGGTGTGGGCAGATGCAAGAAATAATAGGTGAAGTCAGTATCAAGACTGAGTAGGGAATCTCGGACCCCTCTTACCCCTACAGACCTACTGATTCTGTAATGATTCATAGACAAATTTCATTTGTGAGAAATAATGCACTAACTGAAAGGCTCTTGGATTCTTGAGGAAGGCAAAACCAAACTAGTTGAAGCCACAAAGGTCATTCAGGATGCATTCTCTGGGAGACCCTAACCCTCAAGCACTGCTATCCGATCAGGAAGAGAGCCCCCAGCTCCTAGCTTACCCGGGAAATATGAGAGGGTGGTTTTCAGGGCAGTGTTGGAGCCCTGCTGGTTCCCAGCAGAGTTTAGCTGCCAGAGAAGAATGGAGGTTGTGGCTTGGGCTAATAAATATTATTGTCCCTTTCCTTCAACAGAGTAAGCAGATGAAAAACTCCATTTCTCAGCTTCCTCACAGAGAGGGAGAGGGCTGACTTATGCATCCAACAGCCCACTTTCTTGAGGTTTCCAAACTTCTGGAGTTTGTTTCATAAGTCTTGAAGCAGGTAGCTCTAGCAGATTCTTGCTGTCCACGGCTAGAATGAAGGCAGTGGCTGGAGTTGGTAGAAACCTAGCTTGCTCCTTACCCTAGGCATAGTACAGAGTACACAGACAAAACCAGCTGCTGCCTGTTTTTTCCTAAAGAAGAAAGCAGTTGATAGAGGGCCACAGAATCCTGAAAGCAGTGATGGGGAAGCTTTTAGAGCTTTCAGTGACACAAATAGCCCATTGTAACACACACGCCATAGGTTTGCCTCCTATGCCCTGGAGAGTCAGGCTGAGGACGAGTGTCTTGTCTTATATGAGGCCATTCTATGAAAATTGGGAGACACTCCTGCTTTGTATCATATGGAAGCATCGACAATATTTTAAAATATGAAAAAATCAGGAGAAGATATACCAAAATGTCTCCAGAAACGGGCCCAAATAAAATGGAGTTGTATGATTAACTTAAAGAGCACCTGTCATAAGGGTATTCACTGAGGTCAAGATAACAATGCATAAACAAACTGAGAATTTCCTCAAAGATGTAGAAAATATTACAAAGGACCAAGCAGAAATGATGAAGTGATGGAGCTGGAGAACACAAAAACTGACCTGAAAAATCACCTCAGTGGCTCTGTAGCAGACTAGAGCAAACAGAAGAAAGGAACAGTGAGTTTAAAGATTGCTAGAAATAATTCAGTCAGAGAAACAAAAAGGGAGAAAATCATGTCAAGAAAGTGTATGGAACTGATGGCACAAAAGGTCCACCGTGTTTTTGGAGAATGACAGAGAAGAAAAGAGAGAGAAAGTACCAGATTACATATTCAAATAATGAATGGATGAAACTTCCCAAATATTGAAAAGGAAATGGATATTAAGATACAAGAAGCCTGGACCGTATCAAATAAGAATATAAAAAACAAAATCATACAAAGACCTTATAGTCAAACTGTCAAGTGAAAAAAAATTTTGAAGGCAGCAAGAGAAAATAATTTATCACATACAAAGGAGTTTTGTTAAGACTAGCAATGGGTGTTTCAGCAGAATTTCAGGCTAGAAGGGAGTAGGATGAAATATTCAAACTGCGAAAACAAGAAGGAAAATTCTCTTTGAACTAAGAATACCATCCCTGGATAAACTTCCCTTCAAAAATATGAGAGAGAAACAATTTGCAAGACAAGCAAAAGCTGGAGAATGTGTTACTACTAGATTATCCTTACAAGAAATGATACAGAGTTCTTCAATGTCAAATAAAAGGAAGAAATCCATATACTTCCCCAAATTACATAGTTTGTTGTTTGAAAAATATTTTAATATATATGGTAATTTTTCCCATTTACAGTACTAGTTAAATTGTTGAAGAGAAAGTTTTGTCTTATTATGTTTCTTTTTTGTAAGAATCTTTTTGGTTTATGTCTTATATTATGTCTGAGTACAAAATACACTACGTCAATACACACTGTATTAACTAAAAAGGATACGATACAACATCAACATGTGAAAATATGAAACTCATTGGCAGAGACAGATATATAGACAATAGAGAAAACTGAATTTAAGCAATGTAGTTGAGGAAATCATTAATTTTTGTGAGTTAAAATTAAAATGTTAATGAACAATCACTGAAATATATTGAAGGATGCATAATATGAATAGGCATAAGGTGCAACAATAATAATATAAAATGTGTGAAAGTGCAAAGCTCTTGTTATTCACTTAAAGCAGACTGATATAAGATATTCTGTGTAAGCCCAAATTTAAACCCCACACATTTTGTCCTTGCTCATGTTACAGAGAAGAAAAAGAGAGTTATTAAAGCATATCATTAAAAAAACCCCAGCAAGCAGAGGAAGACAACAAGAGAAGAAAAGACTCTATAAGAGTTACAGAGAACAATGAATACAAAGTTGATCAAAAATATCTGTTAGTAAGTTACTTTAAGTGGGGATAGATTAAACTTTTCAACCAAAACTTAGAATGGTGAAATGAATTTTAAAATGGCCCAATTATATGCTACCTGTTAGAAATTCATTTTAGATTTAAGAACACATATAGATTGAAGGTAAAGTGATGTTAAAAGATATCCCATGCAAATGATAACCAGAAAGAAGGTATTTTATAAATGTAAAATATCAATTCAACAGATTTTAATGCAACCTAACAATTATAAATAGAAATGAACAAACAAAAACAACTGAAAGGAGAAATAGCAATTCCAATATCAGTTGGAGACTCCAATGTCCCACCTCAGTAATGGATGGATTATTCTGTGATACAAATGGATCTTTTTCCAGAAAGGATGACAAGTTATAAAAAAACAATAAATTTAACCATCTGAAATAATACTGTCTTGAGCAGCTTATACATTGCTGGGACAAAATAACACCCACAACTTAAATGGTTCTAGAAGCTTCAGTCCATAGTCAGCTGCTCCAAGGCAGAGACGTCATGGTGGAAGGCCATGGTGGGGGAAAGCTGCTCTTTTCGTGTCATCCAAGAAACAGAACAGAAGCAAACACCCAGAGAGAGAGGGGACAGGGACCGGATATAGTACCAAAGGTCACACCTCAGTGACCCATCAGGCTTACTGAGAGTGTGCTTCAGTGATCTAGGTGAGTCTCAAGCCAATCACATTAACGTCAAGATTAAAAGTCACAGATACACAGTCTATCTTTTCTAACCACAGTAAAAGACACTAATCATAAGAGAAATGCAAATCAGAATCACAAAGATATAACACTTCACCTCTGCTAGAAAGGCTCTTACTGGAACACAAGAGAAAGCTTTTGCTGGCAAGGATGTAGAGAAACTGAAATCCTTGTATTCTGATACTGGAACTGTAAAATCTTGAAGCCATTGTGAAAAACATGACAAAAGTTCTTTAAAAAGTAAAAATAAAATTGCATGATCTAGAAGTCCCACTTCTGTGTATTTATCCAAAAGAATCAAAAACAGAGTCTTGGAGGGACTTCTGGGAAGATGGCAGAATGGTGAGCAGCAGAGAAAAGCCTCTTGGAGATTTGGTGTCCCGGACGCTGGAATATAGCAATGAGAGGAAGAAAAGAAGGAGGGAGGTGGGCTCCCAGGACCCAAGAATGATTTAAAGTGAGAAATGAAACCTACAGTAAGAATAAAGAGACAGAGTTCAATGAAGAGGATGGAGGTAACAGGTGGCACTTTCTCCCTGAGCCCGGACTCACTGTGTGGAAGGGATGGCTTGGTATGGTGACTACTGGTGACCCCAGAGGCCTCCATGGAGAAACTTACTGGTGGAAGGGAGCAGTGGACGCAGCAGACTGCAGTGGCTGGTGGATTATTCAGGTTCACACACCTCCCAGGAGGGGCAGTTGGCTGGAAGCCATCTTGGAGAGGGGCCAGCTGAGCTCAGAACTGAGAACAGTTGCTGACTCCATCTAGTGGGCCCAGTACTGGGGTGAGGGAGCCAAGTTCAAGCTGGAGAGGGCGTGTGGACTGCTGCAGGATGAATGGTTCTGGGTCCAGCCTCACTGCCAGAAACCATCAATGGAACTAAAGGTGCAGGCTTGCTGAGATTATCCAGTACCCTGTTTTGAAGTGGCAGCTGGCTTGCTGGGATTAATTAACATGGATGTGATTCTGTTTGGCCACTTACTCTATCACGGACAGCAGAGACTCACCTTGAAGAGGACATCTTTTTTTTTTCTTTTCCTTCCTTCCTTCCTTCCTTCCTTCCTTCCTTCCTTCCTTCCTTCCCTCCCTCCCTCCCTCTTTTCTCCCTTCCTTCCTTCCTTCCCTCCCTCCCTCCCTCCCTCTTTTCTCCCTTCCTTCCTTCCTTCCTCTCTGTTTTAGTTTAATTTATTGAGAATTGAAACCTTGTAAATTGCCTATGATGAGTAGCTTTATTGCTAGCATTTAGAACCCTGAGAAATGACTGCTTCTCAGAGGTGTCTTCCAGGTGTAGCTGGCTTTTGGGTTTTGAGTCTGTTGCAAGATCCCACCTCTTCAATCTTCGGGGGATGAGAAGTTGCTGTCTCCTTGGTCAGCCCCTGATCTATAGTATTATTCATTATCCTTAGGCAATCTTAGTCTTGATATTCTACAAAGAAACTGGTTAGAACAATTATGTTACTTTGGCAAAAGTGGTACAATCAGCAATAACAATAGCATCAAACACAGTCTAGAAAAGGACGAAGTATAATAACTGTTAATTTGCCACCTTAAACCATATGTACTAGATTTGTGGTTATACAACAAGCCAGGAAACTGTATGCAGTAAATAAGCTCTCAATATGGCAATTTTACCCTCAAGAGAGAAAATGTAAAAGGGCTGGGGGGCGGGAGAGAGAAATAGAAGAAGAGAAAGAGATTAGAAGTAAGGCTCAAGGACAAAGGAAGATCATACAACTGTGATTACAAAATATTGAAGAGATATCTGAACTTTTGTGTTCATTGCAATGCTATTTATAATAGCTAAGATGTGAAATAAACCTAAGTGTCTGTCAGCAGATAAATGGATAAGGAGAACAGGGTATACACATACAAAGCAATAGTATTCACTTTTAAAACAAAAGAAAGTCTACAACCCTTGAGAACAAAGATAAACTTTGAGGGCATTATGCTAACGGCAATAAACTCGTCACAGAAAGACGTGTATTACGTGGTTCCACTCATGTGAGGTATCCAAATTTGTCAAACTTATAAAAATAAAGAGGAGAATGTTGGTAATCAGGGGAAATTGGATCTTATTAATCAACACATAAAATGTCATTCAGGCAAGAAAAATAAGCATTAGATATGTGCTATACAACACTGCATCTAATGTCCACGGTATTGTACCACACACTTTAAAATTGTTAATATGGTAGATCTTATGCTAGGTGTCTTACTAAAATACAATAAAAATAAAAAATAAAGTGCTAGAAATATAAATGAGGGGCTTAAGAAACAGAAATATTAGTTTAGTGGAATATTAGGAAGGATAGAGAGAATAGTATAGAATAACTTCTAGTTTTCCAGGTTTTCTATTGCTACATGAAAAATTACTGCAAATATTTCATCCTAACACACATTTATTATCTCACATGTTACCTGGGTCAGGAGTTAGACAGGATCTTCTTAAGTAGGCGTTCTCTGCTCAGGATATCACAAATTTGAATTAAAGATTTCAAGCCTGCACTGTACTCTGGAAACTCAGAGGTGGAAGACCCCACCTCCCAGCTCTTTGGATGCCATTTTTGTTGAAACAATATCTCACTTACCAGTAGCATTTATTTAACACAGATCACCTTCTTACCGTGATACTCTACCATCTGTGGTATGGCTGCTGAGAACCCTGGATTCCAATACCTTCCACAGAGGCAGTTTCTTTGCTTTGGTTCACAAATGCAAATCTTGTCTTGGAGTATGAAGGTCTATGTAACACACATGGAAGCAAGCGCAGTAGAGCCCTGAACCATACCAGCCTGTGAGGGTGCTGACACCCATCAGTCATAACAACAGTGGATAAGTGCATGTTTTGTATGCTGTATGATTATATATGTGAAATATTCAGGGGCTGCAAAAAAATCACCTTTCACCAGGATACCAAATTTTCTGGAGAGAGGAACTGTTCACATGGAGATAATCAGTGTCCATAGCTTATTAAGGAAGCAGATATTTGCAGTACTGGAGCTCACAGCAGTCACAATGGGGAGGTGACTAGAAAATTATGACATTAGTGCAGTAGGTATTAGGTTAATTTCAGGTAAGTGTGATTTGATAGCGAATTTTTATATTTGTTTGCATTGGATTATGAACAGAATCTGTATCATCTAAAACTGCTCATGTGCCCAAGTTTTGATAAATTTTAATCTTTTTATAGTAGATTTGTGTATGCTATATGGTAGTTATTGATAAAATAGATTACCAATTATATAGTTTCACATCTATGACATACCTCTTATTTTTTTTCATTATGTCTGGGCTATGCAGTTTGTGAGTTTCATCAAATTGTTACAAGTCTTGAAAATTTAAAAAAGAAATTAAAAATTTGACATTAATATGGAACCAAGTGTGCTAAAATAGTTGATATTTCAATCTAAAATTTGGAATAATCTTTCCTTAGCAGAATTTATTCTCAGCCAATACATAGCTTAGCACTTACAAATATTATTTTCTAAATTAAACATATATGGAAGAGTCAGTTGATTGGGGTAATAATTTTACATGTATTTACCATAATTTTAAGGTGCTCTGTAGACAATTTTATGAAAATGTTAAAAAAAATCAAGTTAAAAATAAAATACTTTAGGAGAAGCTGGTGAGATTATAAGACTGAAATTATTAAGAAACTTACACAGTATATGCAAATAATCAACAAGATTTTTCTAGTTGTATATTTTAAGACTAAGTTCATAGAAAATTTTTCAAAAGTTTGCTTTATAAGGTAATTTATTATGTGATATATTTTAAATTATCTTTAAAAGTTATACAAGATGTACCAATGGAATCATTCTATAAAATCATGAATATAGTAAATCAATTTTTTGAAAATGCATAAATATTTCAAAATTTAAATAATTTTTTTAAATTTTTTATTTGAAAGAGAATAAAACAAAAGAGGGCAGTACAGAGCAGATCAGAACAGGACAACATAGGCAACACAGTACTTTACATTAAGACAACTGGACATCAACAGTAGCTAACACTGTATCACTTACTCTGCTATAGTTGAGCATAGTTTCAAATACGATAATATCAAACATAACACAATAGTATAAAGCCATGCATAGAGTGAAAGAATTACAGGGCTTTCTGAACCGAATAACAGAAAATGATCAATGGGTACTATAATATCTCATTTTCGATAAAAATTTTTTGTTTAAACTATCACACATATTCAAATTCCAATAAGACACAATGTGATAGATAGAACCAATGGTAGTAGAACAAAAGAAGCATGGTAGGACTTCTAAGAAGGAAGATATTAAATCAACAATAGCTGTCATAATGTTTTGTTTTCTTCAAAACAGCTGTTCATATCATCACGCATGATATAGTCAAACAAAACAGGATAACACCATTCCAACTGATGATTGAAAACATTGAAAGACTTCAAAGCTATGAGATGGGGACTCATGCTTACCATAAAGTCTTATATACTCTTAACAACTCTCATACTAGGGAGACTATACGGTATTTACCCTTGTGAGTTTGGTTTATTTCGCTTAAGAGAATGGTCTCAAGTCGTGTCCATTTATTTATAAATATCTCGATGTGATCATTCTTTATAGCTGAGTGGTACTCCATTGTATAAAAATGCCACAACTTTTTTATCCATTCCTCAGTTGATGGGCACTTAGGTTGTTTCCAGGCTCTGGCTATTACAAATTGTGCTGCTATAAACATGGGTGCACATATATCACTGTGGTATGATGTTTTCAGTTCTTCTGGGAATATGCCTAGAAATGGAACAGCTGGGTCAAATGGGACTTCCAAACCCAGCTAATTTAAATAATTTGAATTCTCCTCAGACACATTGTTATTCTCAGAAGTGTTCCGGTTCGGGTGATAAATTAGGTGATTGTTCTGGCTATGGAAACCTCTCTCAGGCAAGCCTTTTAACTAGGAAAACCTCCCCCTGTTAAACTGTAAGGTTAGCATATGGAGATTCTGGAGTGCAGGACTGAAGCTGGTACTAACATTATAGAAAAAGGAATTTGATTAGGGTGTTCCTGTCACTCAGGGCCTTGTCTTAGTGGATGAACGGAAGCAAGAAACCTGACTTTGAAGGCCAGGAGGAAACGAGGCCGTGTTTCCCAGGGGCAAAACCTCTGTAAAGTTGCCCTCGGTTTAGTGCTGTAGGCACAGCAGACCCCGCCGCGGGGTTTAAAACTCCTGTGGAGCAGGCTGCCCAGTGTTTCTTACTCCAGGTTCCCCCCAGGCGACAGTGGCCACGGCCCTACTCCTTGGTCCTGACTGGGTATTGGAGTTGTGCTGGGCACAGACGATTGGTGCTGTTTTAAAGGTCAGGAGTTCCAGAATGAGCAGGAGCCATATTCATTGTCAGTGGGGAGGGATTTTTTTTTTTAATGCAAAAATCCTGTACTTTGAGCTGGATGCAGACAGACATTTAGCTGCCCTCCTGAGTAGATGAGGATTCGCTTTTGTACCACTGGGTCTAATTTTATGAGTCCATCGTCCCGATTGTCACGGCTTTCTGACTCCTTACTTCCCATGCTGGGCTCCCTCGCTTCTGCACGTCCCCAGTTCCCTTCTTCCCAAGTCTCACAGTTCCACTCTCTCCACTGGAAACCATGTTTCTGATGCTGAAACATCCTTAGTATCTCCAGCCCTTTTGAAATGTTTCCATTTATTTTACAGGAGTTATTTATCATGAAGGTGACTCCTTTCCTTCTGTACTCTTGATAATGGACTGATACGGTGAGATGAGGTGAAAGTCCTTTTAGTTCCTTTCGCAAATTTCAAGTCATTTCTCTTCCTCTCTTCCTGAAACTAAACTGATATTTAAATCTCGTAATACCAGACTGCCTCATATACTAATCTTCTCTTACTGTCACATTCCAACTCATGGGTTAGGTCCTGAAACTCTGTAATACTGCTGGTTACCTAATCAATTGTCCTCTCTACCTATCAACTGCTTCCCCACGCGTCATCAGCTTCCTAACATCTATCTCAGTTAAACACAGATCTCTGCCCACATCCTAAAGCCCTTTTGATCCACTTTTATCACCTTGGTTTTATTTGAAATCTTTTATAGACTCTTAAATTGAGTTCTTTGTCTCTTCTGTCACAATTATCTCCTTCGTCGTATCTCCTAAATCCATGCTGAACAGATTTCAGACCCCAACACTCTCTAGAAACCACTTTGGATAAGGTCATGAGCAACTTGTGTATTATTAGATGTAATAATGAGATGTGATTAGTAATCGCTTCACGTTTTCTGATCTATGCTTATAGAATTTTTTGGCTATGTTTATTGCAGAGATCATATACTAAGCTTCATAGTATCATTTTGTTATTAAGCACAAATGTTTGTGTATGGATTGATATGAAGACTCTCCCCATTGGTCTGCCAATTTTTGCAGCAAAAAGCACACTGCTTAGTTACTATAGCTTTAAAATAAATATTGATATTTATTAGAGCAACTCTCTCTACCTTGTTCTCTTTCAAGAGACTCTTAAGTTATTCTTAATCATTTGCATCCCATTTAAATTTTAGAACCAGATGCCAGTTTCATAGAGGAAACTTTTAGGATTTTGGATATTTTGTTGAATATAAATTTGTAGAGACATTTTTATATTACCTCTTTCAATTAGCATGACATCCCTCTATTCTATTATTTGTAGAATTTCATTTTTTTGGTGATTTTTATATCTATATATTTTACATATGTTTTATTAGGTTTATTCTCACTGTTTTTAATAGCTTTTTTAAACCTCTGTTTGCTTTGGATATATAGCATGATACTTAGTTTTATATATTAGACTAAAGTGCTATTACCTTACTAAACTCCACGATTTATTTTTAATGATTATTTGTGAATTATTCTGGGAGTTTCTGTATGTAAACACCTACACAAAATGACAGTCACATTGTGGCATTGCTAATGCGTGCACCTTTTATTTTTTACTGCACTGACGAAGAAGGCCCTGTGTCTCGGTTGCCTATTTTCTGGAAGAGTCTGTATAGGATTAGCATTAATCTCCCCTAAGCATCTGGTCAGCTTTCCCCTGCAGCCATTTGGAACACTTCAATATCAGCATGTTCTTTACCTGGGCCAAGAGGATCTAAGTTGGCAGTCAAAGGCACTTGTTTCACAGAAGATGTATTCTTAGCTAATTGTTTTATGTTTCTTTCTTCCTTTCAAAATAGGCTTTATTTAGCACTTACCATGTGCCAAGCAATCTCCTAAAACTTTTGCTGGCAATATCTCTCTCTATTTAAGGAACCCTGATGTGTTGATGAGACAGAGGCTCTGAGAGGTCAGGTGATTCCCTTTGGGTCAGGACAAGGTTGGCGGCTTAGAGTTCTACCCTCGGCAGCCTAGCTACTGAAGTCATTCCCCAGGACGCCTCACCGTGGGTTTCAGCTACTCTTCCATTTCTACACTATCAAGATGACTCCTATGGTCCTTAATTACTCATCTTTCTGAGTTCCTAGCTCATGCTTTTGTCATTTTCCTTGATGAATGCTTCATCCAAATTGCTTCAATATATAGTAGCTTTATTCTCATTCATTTTTGAATAGCTTTTAATTTTAATTTGGAGGTTGTCCTTACTCCATGCTATTTAGAAGAGTGATTTAACATTTCTAAGTGGAAAGTTTCTTTTAGGCTAGACTTTAGTTGTTTACTGTCTAGTTTTGTGACATTGTAATTAGAACTTGGACTGTGTAATTTCTGCCTTGGAGACTTTATTTAGAACTCTCGGTACTCTAACATCTGGTTAATTACTGTACATGTTCCATGGAATGTGAAAATTGTGTGTATTTTCCATTTGTTAGGTACACAATTCTATATGTATCATCTCAAGTTGGATGTTTGTGACATTCAAATTATTCAGATTTTTTTCTTTTCTATTTGACATTTTGTGACAGAGATGTGCCCACCTATAGATTTCATTTAAACAATTTCCCTTTTTATTTTTGAAAATATTTGCATTATAAATTTCAGTGTTTGGTCCTTAAATCTTCAAATTTCTAATAAAGTTTATTTCTTTCCATCTAAAGCATTTGTTTTTATCACATTAAATATTTTGGCTTTGTTTTTTATTTTGCCATATGTTCATTTTCCTAAGTTGACTTTTAGAGCATTTACTTGATACATCTATGTCCATCTTTTTAGGGTCACGTTTCTCTGCCGCAGACGTCTGCCACAGGAGGATGTGCACATGTCTGTGTGGTTCTGCTTCCTCCTCAGTGTTGGTGGAGCCATGCAGACTGGAGGTTGAGGAGATTCTGGGAAGATGCACTTATTCCTGAGAGCTGGCGGAAAAGGACCGAGGACCCCCACCAGCTCTCTACAGGTCTCAGCCTCTATTTCCAGGAGGACTCGATTCACACTCTGAGCTCTCCCAGGGTCCTGCAGAACACAATCACATTTTAAAATCTTTCCACAGCTTCTGCAAGAAAGTAGAGACACAGATCTGCTACACCTCCAGGAGCTTAGAATCGTGGTCCCCACCTTTCCCAGCATGCCTATGTCGTACTTTGACAGGTATGTAGCCTTTAAACATGGACAGATATATTCTGGTAAAGTATGAGGTGATGTATTCTTTGTGCACCTGGGAACTTGCCAGAACCTTCACTTCCTTCTGCACCTGGTGGACCGGTCATGGCTCATGGCTTTAGTTTCCTTTTCCATCATTGTATCAAGGAATAGCAGAAATTATTATGGGATCCCCTCTTAGCTGTCCGCAGTATGTTCCAAGGAACTCAGTGGATCCCTAAAACAGTGAATACTACTGAATCCTATATACAGGTATACTGTTTTTCTCTCATATACATACTTATAAGGTTAATTTATAGGTTAGGAACAATAAGAGGTTAGTGATTAATAATAAAGCAAAACAATTATAACAATATGCTGTAATAGAAGTTGTGTGAATGTGATCCTTCTCATTCTCTTCAAATATCTCATCTTGTTTTCTTGAATTTTTGTACGGTGGTTGACCTGGGTAACTGACTCTGGATAGAGGGAGACAACTGTATCCACCAGTAATATTTAGCACAACACTGTAACAGCACCTACACTCTGATTTATTTATTGATTTTTTTATTAGTGTATTCCAATGCACTGTAAGTGCTGAAGCAGAAAAAAGTGTATTTGAATCTCCTAACTGGTCTGAGTGATCTATTTCTGTTTAAAATTCCATAATTTTTTTTCCATGCTTACAAACTGGAATGTTTGTTGACATGTTAACAAGGTATAAAATGATATATTTACAAATAGCCTAAATTGTTGAACGTATTGGTGAACTGTAAGGAACTCTGGGATTGAAAGGACGGAGTGGTAATTACAAGGTTGGCACCGAGTTTAAAGCAGCGCTGCCCACATTATTCTGGTGACTGTGTTTCTTCTCTGTGGAGAGCTTACTAACAGCCAAATATTCTGGGGGATTTTGATGTAGCTAAAGATCTCATTTAATGACCGGCCTTAATTATGGCTTTTTTTTTTTGTATTGAGAATTGAACTCAGGACCTTGCACTTGCCAAAAGCAGGCATTTGTGCCACTATGCTATATTCCTGGCTTAATTATGACTTAGTTGTAAGGTAAAAAAAAAAATGAAAGGAATTCTCCACTCACTCAGCTCTGAGAGCTAGAGCTAGGTGGTATTATTGACTCCATTTTACCTTGAAGAAACCAAGGGGCAAAGGAGAGTTTCCTTGAGGCCGTAACCTGGGTGGCGGACTGTGTGGTGATGTGTTGTGATCTGTTATTAAATGTAGGTCATTAAATGCTGACTCCGCTCTCACTTGGTGCTTTTCTTATTAAATGCTGACTCCGCTCTCACTTGGTGCTTTTCTTATAACTTGTAGGCCAGACACCTCGAGAGACCTGCGCTTCTGGGTCACAAGCACGTTTTGGCGGAAGCATCAGGGAATAAAACTCCAGAGTTCTGGAGCAAAGGTAAGAGGGCAGAACCCCACAGAAAGGTTCACGAGAGCGAGCAGAAGAGGACCTCTAGACTGTCCTGGAAAGAATGACCGGGAGCTGGTTTTGTCAAAAAATAGCAGTCACTCAAGAGGCTACACCACATGTATAAAAACAAAGTCAAACCTTTACTTTTTTCTAAGGAACTATAAAAAATTAGTTATCTTGTGCATATCCTATAAAAATTCTGTAATTGTTTCCTAAAGTAGACCCTGCAGAATGTTTTAAGTAACCACATTAAGAATGAGAGAACTTTAAAACTGAGTTATAGAAAAGGATATTAGCACATGGCAGATATTTCCTCTTCAGAAAAGAGACTTGTAAAAAAAATCGTGCAAAAAGATAACGGCATTGAAATTGAGGTGCTTCCTTAGCTATACTATCAATAATTTAAAGGATTTTAAGTTTTGCACACAATGCCTGCTAAAGCTTAAATGAAATATTTTAATTTTCTAATTTTTAAAAGTAAAATCATGCCTTGAAAAATTTTACAGTTGGAAAAGTATAAACTTATAATTGCTTACTTATTATTTATACTTCAGGTGATTTCACCTTTTGATGCTCCTCCAAAGTAATTACTTTTATTTTTATTTAATTTTTGGTGGTGCTGGGGATCAAACTCAGGGCTTTGTACATGCTAGGCAAGTGCTGTACCACACTGAGTCATACCTCCAACTCTTTTAATGTTTTTATAAATTGCAATTTATTTTTCAACTACAGTTGTATCTATTAACGTATCAGGCTTCTCTTCCAGGCTGTGAATTATTCCCTGAAGCTAGCACCAAAGCTAAAAAGAATGGATCAAAAAAGAGATCAAGATATGTTTGTTAAGTACAAAAAAGAATTATAGGCAAATTTTTATTATTTATCATCTACTTATTACCTTTCTGTATTCTATTGGTGGTATGCATTAAACCACTTAGGCATTCTTTGTGTAGCATTTCAGTGTAGCAAAGAGGAGAATATTGATTTCTGTATCACCAGAGTACTGATCCGTGTCACTGGATTTGGCTGAAGTGCAGATGGAAACATGGAATACAGTTCTGTACTTTGGCTGTGAAAGTGTGCGTCTTTGTTCTTCTGGGCTGTCTGGGATAAATGTTGGCTTGACAGTGATGATTACAGTTGCAAAGGATATTCACGTTTGTTCTTGTTTGTTCTATGCAAGACAAAGGAAGTCAATTGTCCACCTGGGTCAAGTGACTTGCTCAAGACTGGGTAATGAATTTGTGGTAAATTGAGATTTGGCCCAAACCTCTTAACCTTGTGGTTTAAAACCCTCAGGAGACCTAAAGTAATTCTTCTATGGATGTAAGTGTTGCTATGGGCTATGACTGTGTGGCATGGAACTTTAGAGGATGTGTTGTGGTTTGTTCCGTGACCTTCCCGCCTGATATACTTAAGAAAGCTCATCATCACGAATAAAACTTTAATGTTGAGCTCAGTATTTTAAAATTTACTTTTCCAGTTAAGTGATTGATACATATGTGTTGAATGACTTTTAAACATAAAAATGAAGTCTTTTGAATTATATAAATCATAAGATTTTAAAATACAATTTAATTTTTTCTATTATTTCATTTTCATGGAATTTGACAATATTCAAAGTTGGCTGGTGAAATAAAATCATCAGTTAATTACTTCAGGACATTTGTAAAAGGTAACATTAGCGAAGCTTTCCTTTCTAAATGTGAGGTTAGTATATAAACACACTTCTGACTTAGGGTGGTCAGCAGGTCAGCATGTCCTTTCTTAAATTTCATGTTATGGGAAAACAGATAAGATCAACTGCTAGGAATAAAGAATAATGTAGAAAGAAGTTTGTCTTTCCTTCTCTTTCCTTTCTTCATTCCTGTCTTCCACTCATCTATTTTTCTACCTTATCCTTCTTTTGGTTTTTATATCGCTGTCTTCCTTTCTTCCTTTCTGCCTTTCATTTAGAAAATTATTAATGCTACTGCTAATCCTGATGAACTTGTTTAGTTTTACCTTAAGAAATGGGACTTAGGAAGATCTATACATAGAGAAAATTCTTTCAGTCCTTCAATTAGATTAAACATATACATGTCTGTAAAGATACTTGTTAAATCATTTAAACAGTGCATTGTAAATCTACTGTACCAAGCTAGTATGTATGGGATTTTCCTTTTATAACTGACCATAAAGTCACTTACATTCTCACATAACTGGTAAATCCAGTTTACTTGTTACGTGACACAAGTACTTTGAATTCTGACCATTTTTAAAGAGTTTTTTCATTGTCTGATATACTTTTTCCTCAGTGGTTGTGGCTCTATTTTTTTCTTTTGGCATTTCTAACAAATTTCACCTTATGTAGATTTTGCTGGTTTTAGATGGACTCATTGGCCTGAGTAGTTTTGTGTGATTCTATCACAAATGCAGACTTGTGTAACTAGCCTCGCCATCAGGACACGGGGCTGATCTCATCAGCACAAATCTCCTGTGTTGCCCCTACACGGCCGCCTCTCTCTCCAGCCACGGCTTGGCAACCACCTGTCTATCTGTTCTCTATTTGCCTAACTGTATTTTGAGCATGGAATCCTATACTATGTAAACTTTTGAGACTCTCATTTACATATAGCATAATTTCCCTGAGATTTACCTGAATGTTTATGTGTTCTAATAGTTCATATATGTTTATTGTTGGGTAGTAGCCCACAATATGAACTCCTGTAGCTTATTAAGTCACCCATTAAGAAACATTTGGGTTCTTCCCCAGTTTTGGTTGCTGTGGAGAATGCTGCTATCGATACTGATGCACAGGTTTTTGCTCAAGCATCAGTTTTCACACAGCTGTGCAAAGTGCCTGTGGTGTAAACGCTGGGTTGCATCCTTCACCGTAGAAGAAACTCTCAAACTGTTTCCTGAGTGGCTGCACCATTTAACATCCCCACAAGCAACAGAGGAGTAATCTTATTTCTCTGCATCTACAACAAGCAGTTGGTATTATCACTCATTTTTAAAAGTTTTGACCACCCTGAGAAGTACGCATTAATATGTTTTATAAATGATAAACAGAGAGAAACATTTATAAGAATGAACACTATATTTGTTTCCTTTCTTGATTTTTGAAACTGGCACTGTGTTCACTTAAAAGATCTGATGACTGCTTTATGTACCTCGAGGTTTACCAGCGGTGTTTAAAATTCCACAGGCAAGAGGGGAAGAACGCTCTCTGGTAACTGTTAGTTTAAAGCGGCCCCCCTCCCCCTGCCCAACTTTTATTTTGAGTTGAAAGCCAGCTAATTTCTTCATTCCATTCCCCGGCAGGAACTCCAACCCTACGCCAGGCTTAAAAGCCACCTACCTGCCTCTCAGGGGTGGGCTGACGTCTCTACTTCAGACCCTTGACGCGCTGCCATATTTGTGCTAATAAATCTTTCTGCCTCCACTGGTAGTCATCTCTGTGTCTTAAAGCAACCTAGCATTTGGCGCTGAAATCAGAAGGCCTGGGTGAGGCCACTGATTAAAAGGCTACCCCTTGCCACTGCCGTCTCTCCATACAACGCCAGCCACTCTCTGGAATCCAGGCAGTCATCTCCTTGGTGCCATTTTCTGCGCCCATCCATTCAGAAGTGCCAGCACTAGGTCCTGGTTCTCCCCAGCCTATGGAATGGCCCCCTTGGCTCCTCCTTCTCGTGGCTACTGTTGCTGTGAGAATCCTGGGAGACCTGGGGGACAACTGTCTCTGAGGTTTTCTGTTCCCTTTGCTTAGAGGCCCCACCCACTCCACTATGGGCAATTCCAATTTGGCCCTCCAATAGCCCGAAGATTTGCCTTTATTTTGGCTTCTTAAAAACCTAAAAATGCTTTATCTTGGATGGAGAGACATAAAAAAGAGAAAAAATCTTATTTTCTTTTGTAACACAGTTTAATAGATAATAATAACATAAACAGGACCTTTGCCTGCCAAATTCTTGCAAAATTAAACAGACTTGTCCACCATAATGCAAGTATCCCCCAGTTCTTTTTGTATAGGCTTTCTTTTGTCTTCTCAGCCAACGTTCTGTCAGTCCTGTACTACTTTCCAAATTATCCTTCACATCATTCTAGATTTGATTCTGGTTTTGTCCTTAACCCCCCCCCCATTTGTTCCTGTGAGCAGGAAGACCCACTGCTGGGGTTTCCCCCACTTGAAGGCCCCAGGGCAGCCTCCTATGTCTCCCCCATCAAAGGGCTCCCTTTCAGTCTCGCTCCCGATCCGTACTTCAATGCCCCTTCTACCTCCCGACTCTTACTGGTATAACTTTACTGTGAGAGCAACAGAGATATTGCAAGAGATCTCTCTTGTGACTCACTTGAAGGGATACCCTGGAGGAATATAATTATCTTATGTGTCTCACCTGTGTGTCTGTCTGTCAATCTGTCTTTATACTAATCAATCTTGAGCATGGGGAGTTGCGG
>PVJX010034506.1:0-18859 GCA_004027295.1 Dolichotis patagonum | reverse complement strand
TATGTTAATCTTACTTTAAATTTTGAGGTGTTTCATATTCTTTCCCACAATTGTTGTACTAATTTCCCTTCCCATTAATAATGCAGAAACCAGAAAATGTGACCCACCAGTGTAAAACACTTATTTTTCTTTTGAAATTGTTTCTCTTTTTTGAAGTAGCTTCCTTTTATTTTACTCATCACATTGTTTTTTTAATAAGAGCTAAGAGTAAAAATATAAATTGAAGTCTTTTTAGGAGACAGTACTGGACTTGGAAATTAGAAGTAACTTCCCACTGAGCTACATCCTCAGCCCTTACAATTCTTTTGAAATGAGGTCATGCTAAGTTGCCCATGCAGGACTCAAATTGTGCCAAAGCCCCAATTTCCACAATATCAGTGATTGCAGGGCTAAATTTGTAAGCATTTTACCTGAGTATCAGAGTGATCTCCTGAATTTAATGATCCATAAAACTTCCAATCCTCTGTCTTCCACCAACCGTGCTCAGTGGAGAGCTCTATGAATCAGTCAGCTCCTGTAGGCCAGCTGATTCCCTGATGATGTGCTTGTCCTTCTGAACTCCTGTCTCGCTGGCATGTGCGATGTGCCATCTCTCATTTGGAGTTCAAATGAATGCAGCCCTCTGTTTTCAACCTCAAAGATAATAAGTCAAACAACAGGGCTCTAATCTGTATATCTGCAAGACATTTTTTATTCAAATATTCTCTATCTTGGGCATGTCTAAAGTGAGACAGACACATATGACTTTTCATATCTATACTACTGATGACTCTTTCCTGTTTTACAGAACTCAGTTAACCTAGAACTCAAATCTTTAGAAGCCACACTCGAGCTCTTCATGGCAGCTTTGGGTGGCCATAGAACTTGCACCCCATCAGGCATATGCAGGCAGAACCCCTGGTCATCTTTGTATCTCCATTCCTTCCATCTAAATATACAGGTACAAATCAGTAATGTATTGATACATTGGCATTGTACTATGTGAAAAAAATCAGTAAAAAACCCCCCTATTTTTAATAACTACAAATATAAGATATATTGATATAAAATTATGGTGTTAACATATGTGAGCTATTTATTTCACTTATGAGTGTGAAAATAGTATGAAACCAATCCAACAAAAGATTGAAAGTATCCCCAGCCTTTATAACCTCACAATAGGAAAAATAACAATGACTACCACAATGTCTGTTTTCTTGAAAATAGCTGTCCATATCTTCACACATATGGAAAACAAATAATGGAAAATAGAATAAAACCAATCAAAACAAAGAATTAAAGCATTAATGGATTATAAAATAAGATGATAAGAAATCAGCAATGACTACCATTTCTCATTTCCTTCAAAGTAGCTGTTCATACCATGATACAGAATAAAACTGATTGTTTCAAACTCTTTAGAAGTCTTAGGCATGTATAAGTCTATACATGTACAACTATTTTTTTGTATTGGAGGAAAACATAAAATAAAATACAAGAAAAACGAGAAACAAAGAGATAAATAAATGACAATAACAAAAGCCTCTAAAAAATAACAATATAGGCTTTCAAGGCAAGATGGTAGGAACATAAAAAATGTTGTTATTTTGCATAATAATATTCAAAAGAATTATTCAGTTTACCAAATATACACATGCAAAATTGATCCAATTCTGTGAATGTTAATTGTTTTGTTCCAAAACTTAATAGAATTAGTAATACAATCATATTAGCTATCTTAAGCTTATATATACAAATTTGTATGTTGTTTTCCATTCCTTCTTTTCTCCTTTTCTCTATCTCAGTTATGCTTTCCCCTTTGAGCAGTTTCTTAACCTTTCACAGTATTGAAGATTTTATATCTTATTTACCGTTTCACTTTCTTACACTACGTAGACAATATGGTATTTACATGTGTGAGTCATTTATTTTACTTATGATTATGGTCTCAATTCAAACTCATTTACTACCTATAAAAGACTCAATATGATCTTTCTTTATATCTGAGTAGTACAGCATTGTATAAAAATACAATATCATTTTAAGTTTTCAAAATCAAGTGGGATTCATCCCAGGATTGGAGGGGTGATTCAACATACACCAATCAATAGCCATAATGCATCATATCTATAGACATAAAGCTAAGAAACACATGATCAGTTCAATAGATGCAGAAAAAGTTTTTGATAAATTCTGGCACTCACTCACGATAAGAAACCTATATAAAACCAGAAGAGATGGTCTTTGCCTCAATCTAGTACAAGTCATGTATGACAGACCAACAGCCATCATCATATTAAATGGTTAAACCTGGAAGCTTTACTCTAAAATCAGGAACAAGACAAGGCTGTTCACTGTCCTCACTCCTAATCAATATGGTGGTGGAAAAATTAGCCAGAGCTGTTAGACAAGAGAGAGAAATAAAATTAATAAGGATAGGAAAGGAAGAAATGTAATCATAATTATTTGCAGATGACATGATAACCAACATAGAAGCCCCCAAAAGTCTATTGAAAGACACATAGAAGTAATAAACAAATTCAGTAATGTAGCTGGATACAAAGTCAACACTAAAAAATCAATAGCACACCTATATACAAATAACAAACTGAAAGAGACATAAGAGAAACCACATCCTTCACAGTAGCATTCAAAAAATGAAATACTTAGGAATCAATCTAACAAAAGAAATAAAAGATCTATTCAGTGAAAACTACAGTGCTATGGAGAAATAGAAGAGGATCTCACCTAAAGCAGTTAAAAAGTTCAACACAATGTCTACCTTACAACCTGGTGTAGTCTTCAAGGAAATATTCATAACAATTTTCAGGTTTGAATTGAACTGCACATGACCTCAATATGCAAATAAGTTTTCAACAATGACAATAACAACCACAACTACAATGATGACATCTACAACAACAACACCAAAAGTACCACACTAGCTTACTTCAAAATATATTATCAAGCTATAAGAACCAAAACAGATTGGTAATGGAGCAAAAGAAATAGACCAATGTATCAAAACAGAGAATCCAGAAATTAAAGCATGCATTCAAATACTGCTGATTTTCTACAAAGTTGACAAGAATACAAAGTGGGGAAAGACAGTTTTTACTGTGTGGCTTTTACACAGTCACCGGTTGAAAAAAGACACTAAATAATTACCTCTCACTAGAAATAGAAAGTACTTTAAACTGGATTGAAAACTAAAATGTGGGCATTGAATAAGAAAAGAGGTCATCAGATTTTTCTATTTCCTTATCTGTATTGTAACACTACTGACAATACTAAATAAATATTACCAACAGAAAAGGCTGCTACAAAGATCCATATGGTTATTCTAACCATTTAACTCAGAAAATTCAGTTTCACAATTGTGGATTAACATTTGGAAATTTATATTTGAATTTTTATTGATATTTTATAATCTAGAAACTGGGAGCTTTTCTATTTACTGTTTCATCATAAATTCCATTTTCATTCACAATGTTGATTTTGCCTACTTAATTTACTTTTAAAACACATGATACATTTTTATGCATAAAAGACAATAAATTATACTTACAATTCTTGAATTTTTTCTTTAATATTTTAGAATGTATTTTAAATTAGCCAAGCTGTCCTTTCTCTGTGTCCATGAGATTAAAACAGACCACTGTAGTTTGGCATCAGCACATGATTTTGTGTTCTGATGGACAATGAGATAATCTAGAATTCAAGTTTTTAATTTGGATGTGAATGTTTATAAACTATGAGAAGCTTCTACTCAAACTTTAAGTGTTTTTCAAAGAGGTAACATGTATTTGAAGCTTTTTTTCAAACATCCTAAAAAATTCAAATTTTGAAATAGTATTACTTTTTTGTTTTTGTTTTTGTTTTGTTTTTTGGTACTGAGACACGTGTTCATGAGCTAACACTTGCATGGCAGGTGCTGACACCACAGAGCTAAATCTCCAGCACAAAGCTTTCAGTTTTGTATCACCAGATAGTTCTTTTTATTTCATATACATAACAAACCTAGTTATCTTCTCCCTTTCATAACCATATACTAGTTCTGCTTCTGCATTAGTATTTGTGATTTTATTTCTTGTTTTTTTTAAAGAATTCAAACTGCTGTTTTATAGTAACACCAGTAGTGTGTGCCTCCATATTTTAAAATCTACCATAAATGCAGCAAATTGTATAATATATGTCAGATAATTTAAAACATTGGAGTATTTCGTGTTTTTTTTCATTAGCAGAGAGTTGTATTAGTAAAACATTTACTACCCTCAAAATCTCCTGTACATTCAATGTGATAACATCGTAATGCCCAAAATAAGCACTGTTCTCAGTTTTTACTATTTCTTTGCTTTAGTTGACATGAAAGCAAGAGTAACCTATATGAGCTTTTCTTCTGAAACAAAAATCACTATTTTAATAGGGGGTATTATTACATCAAACTGATGTATTTCATACTGAGCTTCATCCACCTCTTATTCTTATTTTGGGCATCTTCTCATCAAGTCACTAAATTATCCAGGCTGGTATTGGGCTTTGGTCCTTGTGACTGCATTTGTAAGAAGGTTTCAGCATATGTCATTGTGTACAGTTCTTCTGAAATCTTGTACAAATAAAATAATATATCAAAAAATACAGCAGAATTTTCAAAATATAATGGTTTTTATTCTACCCATATTATCATAAATATCTTAAATTTACTGTGTATATTACAAAGTATGACCTTTAAATGTGCCCTCATGCATTATTTTTCTTTTATGACTACAATATTCACACCTATATTATTTCTGAGAACATATATGAGCTTTGGTCAACCAATTATACCTCATAGTTTTTATGCTTACCTGATTTATTTGAATTATTAAGTGAAAGAAACATTTGTAGAAAACAAGATGGTTTCATTCAGTCCTTTTTCCTGACCTTGTCAATCCCAAAGAACCATCTCAGGACAAGAAAATTCATTATATAATATCATCACTTTCTGGCCTTCTCAAATCTTGGACAGTTTTCCTCTGTATTCATTTTGCTTAATAATTCATAAGTATATGTATAAATAAACAAGTAGATTGAAACTTTAAAAAGTAGTCTCAAATTTAAAAGAGATGAAGTCAGTGGATATAATTGTTACTTTTATAAAATTTGTTACAAAACCATAAGTATTCTAAAATATTTCTCCAATGTAATGATTTATATTTTTATTCTAGTTCATTGGGATGCACATAATGGATCCACTATATGGAAATATCCAAAGACTGCTTTGGTTTTCACAATTAGTGTTTAAATATCAGCATAAATTTGTAATTTATTTTATGAAAATTTCTCTTTCATTAATTACTAACAGATTTCCTGAATAAAGCATTTTTGTTTGGGAGATTGTCATTCAACTCTTTCAATATATCACTGTCTCTGGTCTGCAAATAGATTTTAATTTTTTGCTAAAACCCATATTGATAATTTTTAGTACACTTTTTATGGCTTTTTTGTTGCTTTTTTATCAGTTATAGAATTCCTCTATGATAGTTGATCTGCTGTTATCAAGCTGATCATTGGAAGAAATGCACATCTACCAATTGCTCTCCATGAAAAATTTAATCATTATGACTTGCAAACACATATTAATAAAAAGCAAACAGAAGCATAAAATAAACAGTAAATAATATTCTATTAATTAACTTACCCCCCAAATGCCAAAGTAATGAAAAGACATTTCTCAGAGGAAAAAAAATGGTAAACTGTTATAAGAAAAAGTGTCCAAAGTTGTAAATCGTTAGAAAATGTAAATTCAAAACTCAGTGAGATATCTCATCACAATTGTTAGAATGGCTTTAGAGGTGATTGGAATATGGCAAAATGTTACTCATCAGACACTGTTGTTGGGAATGTGAATTGTTATTGCGAAAAAAGGAGGTGTATTCCTGAAGAAATGAAAAATAAAGCTATCATATAGATTGTGAAGCCTAATGAGTATGTATCTAGAGGAAATTAATCAGAATGATCAAGTGATAGCTATACTTCTCTGATGGTTTTAGCATTGTTTACAGTGCTTAGGATACATAATCTCATTTAGTGACCATCATTTGTGGCCACCTGGGGCTCTTGAGTCTGATGGTGATGGCCTAAAATGCACTGCTTCCTGTCCCAGCATTATCTGGGTCCTGCACATGCTGGCAAACATCAGAATTCCTACACTTGTAAGTGAAAGAAGAAACAATGAAAACATCACACACAATATACATTAATAATAATGTTCAGCCACAATTTCTAGTGAGGACAAGAATTCCATTTATGCATCATTGTCATTATCACATGATATTTTGTACTTAAACTTATGATTTGGAGCAGTGAATCCATGGTTTTCATTCTGAACAGGCACAAGTAGCAAATACAGAAGACTCATAGACACAATAGCTCCTCAAGATCTTCCCGCAAAACCAGAGCCTCTCAAAGCATCCTCATACTTGTCTGTATATTTGGATCATTAGATACCATATTTTCTTTATTTTTACAAGAGAATAAAACAAAAGAGGACATAACAAAGTGGATCAGAACAGAACAACATAAACAACACAGCACTTAACAACAAAAAAGAAATTAACAGTAGCTAGTATAGTATCTCTTTCTTTGCTCTAGTTGAACATAGTTTCAAATGCAATAATATCAAACATGACAGAATAGTGTAAACCATTCAAAAGAATGAAAGAATTACAGGGAATTCTTTTTTTTTTTGCTTTATTTTTTTTCTTATTTTAAAGAGAATAAAACAAAAGAGGAGAGAAAAGAGCAGATCAGAACAACTTAGGCAACAAGTATTTTACATGAAAACAACCAGACATTAACAGTAACTATCACAATGTCTCTTTCTCTGCTATAGTTGAGCATAGCTTCAAATACAATAATATCAAATATAACAAAATACTATAAAACCATTCAAAGAGTGAAAGAATTACAGGGCATTCTGAACCAAATAACAGAGAATGATCAATGGGTACTATAATATTTCATGTTTTGTAAAAAATTTTGTTTGAACTATCACACATATTCAAATGCCAATAAGACACAATATGATAGATAGAACCAATGGTAGTAGAAGAATAGAAGCATGGTAGGACTTCTAAGAAGGATGATATTAAGTCAGCAATAGCTGTCATAATGTTTTGTTTTCTTCAGAACAACTGTTCATACAATCATGCATGATATAATCAACCAAAACAGGAAAAAAACCATTCCAAGTGATGAATGAAAACATTGCAAGTCTTCAAAGCTATGAGATGGGGACTCATGATTACCATAAAATCTTATAAACTCTTACCAACACTCCTACTAGAGAGACTATACAGTATTTACACATGTGAGTTTGGTTTATTTTGCTTATGAGTATTTTCTCAAGTTTTGTCCACTTATTTATAAATATCTCAATATGATCATTCTTTATAGCTGAGTAGTACTCCATTGCATACAAATACCACAACTTTTTTATTCATTCCTCAGTTGATGGGCACTTAGGTTTTTTTCCAAGATCTGGCTATTGAAAATTTTGCTGCTATAAACGTGGGTGCACATATATCACTGTGGTATGATGTTTTCAGATCTTCTGGGAATATGCCTAGAAGTGGAATAGCTGGGTCAAATGGGACCTCCAAACTCAGCTTTTTGAGGAATGTCCAGACTGACCTCCGCAGTGGCTGCACCAGGCTACACTCCCACCAACAGTTCAGAAGAGTTCCTTTTTCCCCAGAGCCTCTTCGGCACTTGTTATTGGTAGTTTTTCCGATCCTGGCCATTATTTCTGGGGTGAGATGCAATCTCAGTGTGTTTTAAATTTTTATTTCTTTAATGGCTAATTATGATGAACATTTTGTATGTATTTATTTGCCATTCATATTTCTTCATCAGAAAACTGTGTATTCTTTTCAGATGCCCATTTTTGGACTGGGTCTTTGAATTTTGATGGTCTGATTTTTTTAATTCTTTATAAGTTCTAGACAGAAGTCCTTTGTCTGAGGAACTGTCCATGAAGATTTTTCCCAATTTGTGAGATTTGTTTTCACTCTGTTGGAAACCTCTTTTGACATGCAGAAAATCTTTAATAAGATGTGGCCCCAGTTACTGATTCTGGGAACTATTACCTGTGTGGTTTGATTCTTGTTCATGAATTCTCTTCTTTCCCTTATATCTTTTAGATTTTTACATACTTTGTCTTCCAGCAGTTTTACTGTTTCTATTTTAATATTTAGATCTTTGATCCATTCAGATATTAGTTTACTATATGGTACTGGACATGGATCTTGTTTTAGTCTTCTGCATATGGATAGCCAATTTTTCCAGCAACAGTTGTTAAAGAGACTGTCATTCTTCCAGTGAACATGTTTGGCCCGTTTATCAAAGATAAGCTGTTGAAGTGAGTTTGGGGTTTTGGTTGTATCTTCCAATCTATTCCACTGATCTTCATGTCTTCTTCTGGTTACAGATGAATTTCAGAAGTGATTTCTCAAGATCTATGAGGTATGTTAGTGGTATTTTGATTGGGATTGTATTGAATCTGTATAGTAATTTTGGAAGAATGGCCATTTTTAAAATGTTTGTTTTTCCTATCCATGAACAGGGGATGTTCCATTTCTTTCCATTTTCTGAGGTCCTCTTCGATTTCCTTTCTCAGGTTATTATAATTTTTGCTGTATAACTCTTTTACTACTTTTGGGAGATTAATTCCTAAGTATTTCATTTTTTGAATGCTAGTATAAAGGGTGTGGCTTTGCTTATTTCTCTCTCAGTACTTTTGTTGTTAGTGTATAGAAATTCTATTGATTTATGAGTATTGACTTTGTATCCAGCTACCTTGCTGAATTTATTTATTATATGTAGGAGTCTTTCAATAGAGTTTTGGGGTCCTCTATGTAAAGTATCATGTCATCTGCAAATAATGATAATTTAACTTCCTCTTTTCCTATCTTTACTCCTTTTATTTCTCTTTCCTGTCTTATTGCTCTGGCTAGTATTTCTAGTACTATGTTGAATAGGAGTGGTGATAATGGGCATCCTTGTCTTCTGCTTGATTTTAAGGTAAAGGCTTTCAGTTTTTGACCATTTAATATGATGCTGGCTGTTGGTTTGTCATAGATGGCCTTTACTATATTGGAATAAAGACCTTATATTCCAATTCTCTGTAAGTTTCTTTTCATGAATGAGTGTTGGACCTTATCAAGAGCTTTTTCTGAGTATATAGAGATGATCATGTGGTTCTACCTTTTGGCTCTATTGATATGATGGATTAATTTTTCATTTATGTATGTTGAACCATCCCTGCATTCCTGGGATGAGTCCCACTAGGTCATGGTGTATAATCTTCTTGATGATTTGCTGCATCCTTTTTGCCAATATTTTATTGAGTATTTTTGCATCTATGTTAATTAGGGAGATTGGCCTAAAGTCCTCTTTTTTAGATGAGTCTTTCTCTGTTTTTCGTACTAGAGTGATATTTGCTTCCAGGAATGATTTACGAAGAATTGCTTCCCTTTCAATTTCATTGAAGAGTTTCAGGAGTGTTGGAATTAAGACTTCTTTGTATTTCTTGTAGAATTCTGCAGTGAATCCATCTGGGCCTGGACTCTTCTTTGTAGGCAAGGACTTAATTACATTTTGAATTTCAGTAATAGAAATTGGGTTATTCAGCAGTTTTACATCTTCCTGATCCAGCTTTGGTAGATCACATATATCTAGGTATCTATTTTTTCAACGTTATCAAACCTATGAGAGTAGAGGTTTTCAAAATAGGTGTGGATGATATTCTTTAATTACACTGAGTCTGTAGTAATTTCATCTCTTTCATTCCTTATAGCATGAATTTGAGTTTTTTCTTTCCTTTTTTTAGTAAGGTTGGCCAGGGGCTTATCAGTTTTATTTATTCTTTCAAAGAACCAACTCTGATTCATTGATCCTTTTTACTGTTTTCTTAGTCTCTATTGCATTAATTTCTGCTCTGATCTTTATAATTTCCTCCCTTCTTTTGGCTTTGGCCTTGGCTTGCTCTTCTTTTTCTAGATGTTTGTGTTGTAGCATCAGGTTGTTTACTTGTGTTCGTTCTGTCTTCCTGATGTGGGAACTCAATGCAATAAATTTTCCTCTGAGGACTGCTTTCATTGCATCCCACAAATTCCGGTAAGTTGTGTCTGTATTTTCATTTACTTATAGATATTGTTTATTTTCTTCTTTAATTTCCTCTGTGACCCACTGATTGCTCAAGAGTGTTTTACTCAGTTTCCATGTGTTTGTAGGTTTTTTGCAATTTCTTTTATCATTAATTTTTATTTCACAGCAGTATGATCCGATAACTTGCATGGGATAATTTCAATTCTTTTCCATTTACTTAAATATGTTCTGTGGGCTAGTATATGGTCTATTTTAGAGAATGTCCCAAGTACTGCTGAGAAAAAGGTGTATTCTGATTTGTTGGATAGATCGCTCTGTATACATTTATCAAGTCCATTTGTTCTCAGGTGTGATTCCGTTCTGTCTTTGCTGATTTTCTGTCTAGTTGATCTCTCTCTTCGTGTCAATGGTGTGTTAAAGTCTCTTGTTATAATTGTATTATTCCTTATTTGATTTTTCATTTCTGTTAGTATTTGCTTTATATAGGTGGGTCCTCTGGAATTTGGTGCATATGTATTGAAGATTGTTATCTCTGCCTCTTGAAGTTTTCCCCTAACTAGTATGTTGTGACCTTCTTTATGTCTTTGGATCATTTTTGGTTCGAAATTCACATTGTCTGCAAAAAGGATGGCTACTCTTGCTTTTTTTTTTTTTGGTTTCCTGTTGCATGGAGTATTGTTTTCCATCCTTTGACTTTCAGTCTGTAAGTGTCCTTTTGGATTAACTGGCTTTCTTATAGACAGCATATGGTTGGATGTTGTTTCTTGATCCATTCTGCCAGTCTGTTTCTTTTGATTGGTGAGTTGAAGCCATTTACATTAATGGTTATAACTGTTATATATTGGTTTACTTTTGACATGTTATCTTTCTGCTGTTGTGTCTTTAGCTTTGCATTCTTTTTAGTTGTCTGCCTTGCCTGGTTGCTTTAACCCATGTGTATCTAGAATGTCTTTCAGTATTCTTTATAGGGTCGGTTTGGTGTTCATGAAGTTCTTCAGCTGTTCTTTATTATGGAAGTATGTTATTTGTCCATCCATTTTGAAGGAAAGTTTTGCTGGGTATGTCAGTATGGGTTGGAAGTGGTTTTCCTTTATGATCTGAAATACTTCACGCCATGCTCTTCTTGACTTCATTGTTTGTGTTGAGAATTCTGCTGTTATTATGATAGGTTTTACTTTATAGGTGATCTCTCTTTTCTCTCTATCAGCTTTTAGTATTCTGTTCCTATGGTGGATTTCTGGGATGGTGATTATTATGTGTCTGGGTGTAGTTTTATTTTGGTTATGGCTGTTTGGAGTTCTATATGCTTCACTTACCCAAATGTCAGTTTCTGTTCGCATGTTTGGGAAGTTTTCAGTTATTACTTCTGTAAATATCCTTGATATCATTTGGGCTGTCCCCTCTTTTTTCATCTATCCCTATGAATCTAGTGTTATTTTTCTTTGCATCATCTTGTAGCTGTTGAATTGTTATTTCCTGATTCTTTGTTATTTTTAAAACATCTTTCCCTTCCTGTTCACTGGCTGCAATCTTATCTTCAAGGTCTGAAATTCTATCTTCACTTTTGTTGAGGCAGTTTTGGCCGCTTTCAGTAGCATTTTTGATTTCCTGTATATCTCTTTGAATCTGCTTTATGTATTCTGTTTGTTCCTTATATTGTTCTTTCAGGGATTCTATCTGTTTGCTTTGTTCTTCTAATTTTTTAGCTGTGTCTTCAATAGTTGCGTTCACTATTTCTGTCACTATTTTTATCAATTCTTTTACCTGGGCAAGAATGTCTGATTTGAATTTCTCCATAGTTTTCCCTATTTGCATCTTTATTTCATTTGATATCATTTCAGACATTTCAGGTGTATGGCTTCTTTTTGCTTCTATGTACATGGCTTCTAAGCTTTCTTGTAGTAGGCTGGAGGTTTGAGCCTGCCTTTTTGTTTCCTTTTGTCATTTTTCTATATTTCCTTGCTTTGAGTGGTGTTCCAAAGCTTCCTCTTGATGTGTGGTGAATTACCTCTTGCACCCTCACTTCCTGGAGCAGTGGTGGCTCCCCCACAGGCTCTTGGCACCCTAAATTGAAAGGTGTAAGTTGGGCCTCATAAACTGGAGCCCATGGAACCTCTGGCCACAGTCCCTTGTCCTAGGGGATTATTATGATCTCAACCACCAGAAGTGCTGGTTTTAAGCTCTCCTCAGCCCAGGCCAAACCGGGCCATCAGGCTGCCAGCTCAACCTCTGCCTCCCGAACTGAGAGAAGGCCACTGGATGTGGTGCACTAAGGCTGTGGAGTTTCTGGAACTTGGCCCAGTGTACCTGCCAAGCTCAATTGCCTGGAACACAGGTCACCAGCTCCCCAAGAGCCCACTTTGGGTTGGCAGGACTCACCTCACAGGGTCCTAACTCCCCTCTGAGGGCTCTTGGCTCCTTAAATTGTAAGGCAGATGCCGGGTGTGGTGGACTGGAGCCCCTGGAACCTCTGTCCGGGCCATGTTCCTGTGTCCCAGGGGTCGGGTATGGTCTACCAGGCTGTCAGTTCCTGGCTTGGACTCTGCCCCCCAAACTGAGAAAAGGCCACTGGGGTGTTGCACTAAGGCTGTGGAGCTTCTGGGTCTCGGTCCAGTGTACCTATTAGCTAGTCCAAGCTCAATTGCCTGGAGCACAGGTCACCAGCCCTCCACGAGCCCAACTTGGTGAGGCAGGACTCACCTCACAGGCGTGATCATTCTTTATAGCTGAGTAGTACTCCATTGTATAAAATATTTAAACTTTTTTGTGTCCATTCCTCAGTTGATGGACACTTAGGTTGTTTCCAAGATGTGGCTATTGCAAATTGTGCTGCTATAAACTTGGGTGAGCATATATCTCTGTGGTATGATGTTTTCAGTTCTTCTGGGAAAATGCCAGAGGTGGTATACCTGGGTCAAATGGGATTTCCAAGTTCAGCTTTTTGAGGATTGTCCAAACTGACCTCCACAGTGGTTTCACCAGTCTACACTCCTACCAATAGTGCAGAAGAGTTCCTCTTCCTCCACTGCCTCTCCAGCTCGTGTTGTTAGTAGGTTTTTTTTTTAATCCTGGCCATTCTTTCTGGAGTGAAGTGGAATCTCAGTGTGGTTTTAATTTAATTTGCATTTCTCTAATGACTTATAATGATGAACATTTTTAAATGTTTTTATTTGCCATTCATATTTCTTCATCTGAGAACTGTGTATTCATTTCGGATGCCCATTTTTGGATTGGGACTTTGAATTTTGAAGGTCTGATATTTTTTTCAATTTTTTATAAGTTCTAGACAGAAGTCCTTTGTCTGACGGACAGTTCACTCAGTTTTCCCATTTTGTGAGTTTTCTTTTCACTCTGCTAGAAATCTCTTTCCACATTCAGAAACTCTTTAAGAAGATGTGATCCAAGTTATTGATTCTGGGAAGTATTTCCCTTGTGGTTTGTTTCTTGTTCATGAATTCTCTACCTACCACAATGTTTTCAAGATTTTTACCTATTTTGTCTTCCAGCAGATTTAGTGCTTCTCTTTTAATATTTAGATCTTTGATCCATTTAGATTTTAGTTTATTCATGGTGATAGACATGGGTCTAGTTTTAGTCTTCACCATGTGCATAACCAAGTTTTCTAGCAAATTTTTAAAAGAGACTAGAGTTCTTCCAGCGAACATGTTTGGCCCCTTAATCAAATATAATGTGGTAGAGTGTGTTTGTGGTTGTGGTTGTATCTTCCAATCTTTTCCATTGATGTACAGATCTGTTTTTTTCCAGTACCATGTTGAATTATTACAGCAGCTTTATAATACAATTTCAAGTCAGGGATTGTGATGCCTCCTGCCTTGCATTTGCTGCTTAGAATTTTCTTTGCTATTCTAGGTCTCTTCTGGTTGCAAATGAATTTTAGGACTGATTTTTCTAGACCTGTGAAGTATGTTAGTGGTATTTTGATTGGCATTGCAATGAAGTTGTATAATAATTTTTGGAGAATGGCCTTTTTTACAAGTTTATACTTCCTACCCATGAAGAAGGGATGTCTTTCCATTTTCTGAGTTCCTACTTGATTTCCTTCATAGGGTATTATAATTTTCCCAGTATAGCTCTTTTACTATATTTGTGAGTTTAATTCCTAAGCATTTCATTTTTGTGGATGCTAGTGCAAAGTGTGTGGCATCTCTATTTTCTGTCTCAGTACTTTTGTTGTTAGTGTGTAGAAATGCTATTGATTTTTGAGTATTGACTTTGTATCCAGGTACATAATGACTGAATTTGGTTGTAACTTCTAGGAGTCTTTCAATGGAGTTTTGGGGGGTCTTCTATTTAAGTACCATGTCCTTTGCAAATAATGGTAATTTAACTTCCTCTTTTCCTATCTTTACTCTTTTTGTTTCTTTCTGTTGTCTAATTGCTCTGGCTAGTATTTTCAGTACTATGTTGAATAGGAGCAGTGACAGTGGACATCCTTGTCTTGTGCCTGATTTTAAGATAAAGGCTTTCAGTTTTTGGCCATTTCATATGATGCTGGCTGTTGTTTTGTCATATATGGCCTTTATCATATGGAGGCAAAGACCATCTATTCCAATTATCTTTAAGGTTCTTTTCAAGAATGAGTGTTGGACTTTATCAAAAGCTTTTTCTACATCTATAGAGATGATCATGTGGTTCTTCCTTTTGGCTCTAGTGATATGGTGGATTACATTTATTGATTTATGTATGTTGAAACATCCCTGCATTCCTGAGATGAATCCTACTTGGTCCTCGTATATAATCATCTAATGATTTGCTGCAAAATATTGGCATGAGAATTTTTGCATCTATTTTCATTAGGGAGATTGGCCTAGAGTTCTCTTTTTAGTTGGGTCTTTGTCAGGTTTTGGTACTAGAGTGATATTAGCTTCCAGGCATGACATAGGAACCATTGCTTCCCTTTCAATTTCATTGAAGTGTTTGAGGAGTGTCGGAATTAGGTCTTCTTTGTATTTCCTGTAGAATTCTGCAGTGAATCCATCTGGGCCTGGACTCTTCTTTGTAGGCAAGGACTTAATTACATTTTCCATTTGATTAGTAGATATTGGGTTATTCAGCAGTTTTAGATCTTCCTGATCCATCTTTGGTAGATCATATATATGTAGGAATCTGTCTGTTTTTTCAGCGTTTTCAAACCTATGAGAGTAGAGGTTTTCAAAATAGGTGTTGATGATATTCTTTAATTCCACTGAGTCTGTAGTAATTTCACCTTTTTCACTCATTATTGTATGAATTTGAAGTTTTACTTTCCTTTTTTAATATCTGGTTGTCTTGTTGTAAAATGGAGCTCTTGGGCAGTCCAATAATCTGAAGTCCTGGGCTTCTGAACAGTTAGTAAAGAAGTATTCCAGGCTGACTTACAAGGAATCAGGATATTGGCCTCTTTTGGCCTTTGAATATGCTTGGGTATTACTTTTTGGCCTGCAAGCTGAGTGGCTATCAGCAGACCCAGATCAGCTGTTAATATCTGGTTGTCTTGTTGTAAAATACTGTGTTGCTTATGTTGTTCTGTTCTGATCTGCTTTGTTCTGCCCTCTGTTGTTTTATTCTCTTTAAAAAAGAATAAAGGAAACAACTGAAAAAACAAAGGCTTACCAATGTACTCAGGTCAGTATTATGAATTTGAGCACAGGGTGCCTAACCCACACATTCCTTGCCATGCCTGAATGTCCTTATCCCCTGTTAGGATGAGACATGCTCCACAAGTTACAGGGTCAGAACTCTTCTGAGGGCACAAACCCCGAGTTGACTCTTCGGTTTCACAGAAAGATTAGAGATCTCCAGGAAGCTAGATCAGAGTGATTACCACTCCTCTTTCTGCAGTTCTTTTTACCTGCCCCCTGACTGAATCATACTTGTTACTGACAGACTCACCACTGGAAGACACCCCTCAAACGTTTTGGCTACAAAAATGGCAAAAGGAGATCCCTGGGGTCTTGGCAGAAACCAACCCACTGGATCTTGGTATAACCACACTCCAACTGAAGTCACCCTTAACCCTGAGGCCACCCTGATCTGGGTCTGCTGATATCCACTCAGCTTGCAGGCCAAAAAGTAATTCCCAAGCATATTCAAAGGCCAAAAGAGGCCAATATCCTGATTCTTTGTAAGTCAGCCTGGAATACTTCTTTACTAACTGTTCAGAAGCCCAGGACTTCAGATTATTGGACTGCCCAAGAGCTCCAAGTGTTAAATAAAAGTCATGACTCTACACCCCTCTGTTCCTAACCCTTATATTTTTCTCAGTTTGAGGTCTCCTCTGCACACTTGCTACTCCATATTGTTCATGAAGGATGCCTTATTTTCCCTAACAATGGCTCCCATAAGTCAAATGTGTTTGCATTTGAATGGACAGACCCTAAGGTGGGATAATCAGGACAGTTGACCTGGATGGCTTTACCCCAAGTGTTAAAAAAATGCACCAACTCTATTTGATGAGGCCCTGAACAGGGATTGCCAAGATTTTTTGGGCAGAACATCCCTCTGACACAGTGCTTCAATATGTAGATGTTTTATATTGGCCACTGCAAACTTGTCCTCTTGTCTGGAAGCCACAGAGGCCTTATGACAGACTTAGACAAACTGAGCTATGGAATCTCCACCAGAATGTTACAGCTCTCGCTATCCAAATTCACTTATCTGGGGAATGTATTAGAAGGAGGAAAACAGACTTTGTCAGATAAAAGGATTGAGACTATCTTAACAATCCCTTTCCCAAAGATAAACATCAAGTTACAGAATTTCTAGGTGTTTTGGGCTACTGCAGGTTGTAGATCCTGGGTTTTGCTGAAATAGTTCATTTACTCTATACCTCTACCTTAGGGGATCCGTCTGGAAGTTTAACGTGGACTGAGTTAGAGGGACAAGCTTTCAAAGATTTAAACAGGATCTCATGTCTGCTCCGGCCATTGCCCTCCCTGTCTTAGCCAAACCTTTCAAATTGCATGTGGCCAACAGTCATGGGATTGCAAAAGGGGCCCTAACAGAGTACTGAGGACCCTGGAAGAGGCCCATTGCTGAACCTTCCTGTTGCTTTAACCCCAAGGCTTCAGGGTGTCCAAATTGGCTACAGACAATTGCAGCCACTCTAATACTCACCAAGGAAAGCCCTAAGTTGACTTTTGGTCAGAGACTCCACATAATGGTGCCACATGCTGTGGAGACACGATTGCAATGTCTTTTGACTTTTGAATGCTGGCACTGTCCAGTATCAAGCCCTTCTACTGGATACTGATCTCAGTGAGTTCTTGTCTATCTCTGCCCTCAATCCAATGACTTATGGTCAGAGACTCCAGATAGTGAACCCACATACTGTGCAGACACTATTGCAGTATCTTATGGCTTTTGAATGCTGGCACTGTCCAGTATCAAGCCTTTCTACTGGATACTGATGTCATTGAGTTCTTGTCTACCTCTGCCCTCAATTCAATGACTCTCCTGCCTCATGATGACACCTCAATTCCAATACATAATTGTATGGACATTACTGACTTCATCTAAAGCACGCAAGCTGACATGACTGATATCCTGCTTGCCCAGTTTGAAGCCATCTGTCAGAGATGGCAGCAGTTACCTCCACCAAGTTACTCAAGTGATGGAGCTGCATTGACTATTGAAACTGAGGTAATATGGGCCCAAACTTTAAGGTTTGGTACTCCATCTCAGTGGACACAACTGATAGAGCTTACTCAAGCCCTAATACGGTGATAAATAATACATAAATATATACACAGATAGTCGGTACACTTTTGCTACTGTACGTGTTCATGGGGCTATTTATCATAAAAGAGGATCATAACCTCACAAGGAACATAGGCCAAGAATGCCCTGGAGATCTTTGAACTTCTGGCTTCCATTTGGTTCCCTCACAGGTTTGCCATTATACACTGTTTGCGGCAGCAATGATAAGATACCTTGATAGCTCATGGAATTGCACTTGCTGATAAGACAGCCAAAGTGGTGATAATAAAACCAGTGAGCCCCCTAATGTTCCCCTCAGCTCTCCCACCATCCGTGCTACCCAAGCCATCTTACTCAGATTCAGACTTGAGATTAGCCAAGATTTTAGAGGCTCACCTTTCTCCAGAAGGCTAGCAGACCTAACTTAATGGGTGAATTCTCATCCAAGAACCTTTAGGCCTCCAGCTCATGCAGGAGACCTACCAGGTCACTAACTTAGGAGGAACCAAATTAGATGAGTTATTCTGAGGATGTTACTTTATCCCCAAATTATCTCACCTGACTAAAGAGGTCAGACAAAAATGCCCATAATGTCTTGAAGTGAATCCTAAGATGGCTCCAACTGATGCTCAAAAGAGACAAGTACTTACCCCTGGAAACCATTTGGAGATTGAGTTTCCTGAAATGGGCCCAGGAAAAGTGAGACATAAATATATTTCAGTTCTCATAGACACTTTCACTGGATGGACTGAAGCATTTTCAACTCTGACTGAATCAGCTTTCATAGTAACTAAAAAACCTTCTCTGTGAGATAGTGGCTCAGTTGGGTTTGCACACCTCCATGGGGTCTGACAATGGCCCAGCTTTCAAAGCTCAGATAAGTAAAAATTTAAAAATCAATTGGAAATTACATTGCACCTATGGGCCTGAAATTTCAGGCCATTTAGAGAGAATGAACAGAAACATAAAGGAAACTATTTCAAAACTGCTCTTGAGACTGGTGCAAATTTTCCTTCTTTTTGCCCTTCTGAAT
>PVJX010034505.1:0-18890 GCA_004027295.1 Dolichotis patagonum | reverse complement strand
AGTTGTGTCTGGATGGCACTGCTTGCAATTTTCTTTCTTGTAGTAATGTTGGTTATTTAAGTCAAGTATAAAGTAAGAACTCTATTAATAAAATTACATTTTATTATTTATAAATGTCAGTTCAGTTTTCTAAGGAATTGTCTTGGAACCATGCATAGTACCTCTTAGTATTTCTGTCAGTGTCAGCTGTGCAGATGAGTCATTGCCAGTACTTGATCAACTTGTTTTCTATTGAAGTTTGTTAGATGTTTTACCCTGGTGACTCACCTTTTGAACACTCTTTATCCCAGACCACTTTCCTCTGTGGGCCCCCAATCACTTTGGTCAGAAAATTAGAGACTTACCAATTTATAAGTTGTTTTAGGTATATACTTACCAATGTATAGGTTGTTTCAGTTATATACTGGGTGCTCAGTGACCTCAGGCAGCTGAGGCCAAAACATTGATTGTTCTCTTAGATTATTTATTTTTTTTAAATTTTTTGGTATCCAAATCTCAGTTGTTTAACATTCAGAAAAAAAAAAGTTTGATAACAGTACAGTCTAAAAGAGGCAGTAATCTTATCTATCTATCTATCTATCTATTATCTAAACTAAATTTCAAAAAAAACAAATGTCAAGCACATTAGAACATAAAGGGGGACAATTATTTCATACTAACCATGGAATTTTTATCATTTGAATTCCTATAGCATGCTAACAGTTACATGGAAAATTAGAAATCATAACCATATGTAATATTGTAGCACAACAATCATGATGACATTTTGTAACACTCCTGAATTTCTATTTTGACATAATATCCCTTTTAGTAAATCATCTCTATCTAAGAAATAAGCAGTTTTTATTTAACTTGTCAACCTTTAGTGGGATGTATATGTCACAATTTTTTTTTTAAAGGCAGAAGATTGAATCTGCAAAAAATTTGTTTCACCATAAACAACTCCTGTGTCACATTTTGAAGACCTGATCATCTAAAGGAATGAATACATTCGATACACCATGAGTTTAATTAGAGTCAATTGTCGCAGCTATATGAAAAACTTTGTAACAGAGAATCTTTAAGTAAAAAACCTGATAGTCTGAAAAATTTAATACTTTTGATGATCATGAATGTGAACATAACTCAGTCATATATTTTAATAACTTTTATTGATGTATCTCCCTTACAGATATGGAGATCATTGAGTCCTCCCATTAGTGACCAAGAACTGGCTAGTGTTACCAGGCAACTGCTTTCTTATTCATCAATTGGAGTCCCATCACATAATTTCACCTCACCCTAAAGGAGTTTTACTTAATATCTTAACACTTTTTATGACTTATAAAAAGCCAACAACAATATTGAACACATTATTTTTGAACAATGAAAACCTCTCATGTCATAATAAACTACAATGTACATTACATTTACACAACCAATTTGCCTATCTTTTCTATTAATTTTGTATGTTAAAAAGGAAAAATAATTCAAAAAAGAAAAACAAGAAGCACACCAGACAAAAAACAGACCCAAAACACTAACAATAGAGAATTTCAAAACATAATGAAAGAAATTGAACAATGGTTTTTAAATTGTATATTGTTATCTGTTTAAAAACAATGAAAGAAAAGAAAATTTTTAAAAAAGTAGAAAGCCACACAAAAGTAGTACATTACAGAATCAAAAAAACAACATAAAATCACTAGTTGATACATTATACATTGTCATCTTAAAATTACTTGCCAAACTCAAAAAATCTGAGCAATAAATGTGGCTAGACATTCAAACACTGACAGTGCAAACCCTTCTGTTCAGTGATCCAACAGAAATTCAGTAATAACCTCATCTGTCTTACACAGTATGCATATCATTATATGGATTAGAGCACTTTCCTTTCCTTTCACTTAATATCCATTATACTTTTTGAATACCATTATTCTCTGAGTTTTTATCATCTTTTACATTAGAGACACAATGTGGTATTTACTAATGGGGGTTTTGTTCATTTCACTTATGAGGATATTCTTAAATTGCCTCTATTTAACTATAAAGACCTCAGGATAATCCATTTTATAGATGAGCAGTATTCCATTATATAAAAATACAACATTTTTTTCATTGACTCTGTGGTTGATTGGCATTTTGGTTATTTCCAAGATTTAGTTATCATAAATTTTCCTGGTATGAACATGGATGCATAAATATCACTGTGACATGATCTTTTCAGTATTCCTGGGAAAATACCCAGGAGGGGAATAGCTGGATTGAATGGAATTTCCAATCCTAGAATTTTTAAGGAATCTCCATACTGATTTCCACAGTTGTTGCACCACTCTGCACCCCCATTAAGAGTGGAGAAGTGTTCCTTCTTCCCTGCAGCCTCACCAATATTTCCTATGAGTGGATTTCTTGATGGTGGCCACTCTTTTCAGATTGAGATGAAATCTCAATGCTGTTTTAATTTGAATTTCTTAAATGACCAGTGACGGTGAACATTCTTCATGCATTTATTTGCCATTTGTATATCTTCATGTTAGAACCATGTGTTCTCCCAAGCCCATTTTTGAGACGGTCTTTGAATTTGGGGGACTTGATATTTTTCAATTCTTTATATATTCTGCATATAAGTACTTTTTCTGAGGGATTGTTGGCTAAAATTCTTTCCCATTGTGTGGGCTTCCTTTTCACTTTGTTAGTGATTTCTTTTGAAATGCAAAAACTTTTTAGTGAAAAGAGATCCTCATTGTTGAATCTTTGAAGTTTTTCCCCTGCAGTTTGCTTTTTATTCATGAATTCTCTGTCTACCCCTATGTCTCCAAGATTTCTACTTTCCTTGTCCTCAAGTAGATTTAGTGCTTCTATTTTAATGTTTAGATCCTTGATTCATTTTGACTTTAGTTTACAGTATAGTGATAAGCATGGGACTATTTTCAGTCTTCGGCATGTGGAATGCCAATTTTTGCCACAACATTTATTAAAGAGACTATCTTTTTTCCAGTGAACATGTTTAGCCCCTTTGTCAAATATAAGTTGACTGAGTGTCTTTATAGTAGTGTATCTTCTAATCTGTTCCATTGATCCACAGGTCTATTTCATTGCCAGTACCACGCTGATTTTATTACTTTGGCTTTGTAATATAATTGCAAGTCATGCAATGAGATGCCTCTGTCTTACCTTTGTTGCCCAGAATTGACTTTGCTATTGTTGGTTTCTTTTGTTTCCAAATGAATTTTACAAATATTTTCTATAGATCTGTATCATATGTTAATGGTATTTTGATTGGGATTGCCTTGAATCTGTATGAGAGTTAGAGGAGTATGGCCATTTTCACAATGTTGGTTCTTCCAAACCAAGAGCAAGGAATACCCTTATGTTTTCCAATATACTCTTCAATCTGCTTTTTTAGAGTAGCATAATTCTCAGAATATAGATTTTTTTACACTTATGGTTTTCTAAGTATTTCATTTTTTTTGGTGCTATTGTGAAAGTCAATATTTCCATAATTTCTCTCTCAGTGACTTTTCTGTTTGTGTACCGGTATTCTCTTGGTTTTTGAGCATGTCTTTGTATCCAGCTATGCTACTGATTTTTAAATCTCTATTAGTCTTTTAATGGAGTTTTTCAGGTCTTTTATATAGAGTGTCATGTTATCTGCATGGAATGATAATTTAACTACTTCTTTTCCTATTTTTATTTCTTTTATTTCTTCTTTTTATGATTGCTCTAGATAATTTTTCCACAACTATATTGAATAGAGGTAGGGATACTAGACATCCTTGTCTTGTTACTGATTTTAGAGTGAAGGCTTTCAGTTTTTGTCCATTTAGTATAATGTTAGCTGTTGGTTTGTCATAGGTGGCCTTTTTGAGATTGAGGTACATATTGTCTTTCTGTGTTTCTGTAGGGTTTTTATCAGGAGCTGGTGTTGGACTTTATTAAAAGCTTTTTCTTCATCTATTGAGTTGATGATGTGATTTTTACTTTTGGCTCCGCTGATGAGTTGTATTACATATATTGATTTGTCTATGTTGAACCATTCCTGCATTCCTGGAATAAATCCCACTTAGTCCTGAAGTATAATCTTCTTGATGACTTTTTGCATTCTATTTGCTAATATTTTATTGAGAATCTTTGCCTCAATATTTATTAGTGAGATTGGTCTGTAGTCCTCTTTTTTGTTTGGGTCTTTCTCTGGTTTTGGTATCAGAGTGATACTTGCTCCAAGACTGAGTTAGGGAGGACTGATTCTCTTTCAAATTCTTTGAAGCTTTTAAGGAGCATTGCCATTAAATCTTCTGTAAATTTCTTAAAGAATTAATCCATGCATCCATCAGGACCTTGGCTTTTGTTTGTTGATAAGTGTTTAATCAAATTTTTTTTTTCAGTATCTGATACTGGTATGTTCAAAATTGTTGTCTTCTAGACTGAGCTTTGGTGGTTAATATATTTCTACAAATCTGCTCAATTCATATGTGTTTTCCACCCTTTGTGAGTAGATCTTTTCAAAGTAGGTGTTCATGATCTTTTGAATTTCCATGGGATCTTTAGTAATTTTAACCTTTCAGTCTTTATTAAATGCATTTGAGTTTTTTTTTCCTTGAAAAGGTTAGTGAGAGGCTTATCAATTTTTTTAATTCTCTCAAAAAGCCAGGAATTATTTGATAATTCTTTGTACATTTTTTGTTGTTTCAACCACGTTAATTTCTGCTCTAATCTTTACAATTTCCTCTTTTCAATGAGCTTTGTGTTTGACTTGCTCTTTGTTTCTAGAAGCTTGAGATATAGCATTAGGCTATTTATTTGTGCTCATTCCATCTTCTTCATGTGACTATTTATTGCTATGTATTTCCCTCTTTGGGCTGCTTTCATTGTGTCCTATTGGTTACAGTATGTTGTATCTGTATTTTCATTGTATTTTAGGTATTGTTTTATTTCTTATTTAATTTTATCAGTAACCCACTGATTGTTCAGAAGGTTGTTATTTAATTTCCATGTATTTGTGCAGGTTTTACAGATTTTTTGCCTTTGATTTCCAATTTTAGGACACTATGGTCAGAAATTGTGCCTGGGATAATTTCACTCACTTTGTATTTACTTAAGAATGTTTTATGAGTTAATATATCATCTATTTTGGAGAATGTCTTATGTGCAGCTGAGAAGAATGTATATTCTGATGTGGTTGAGTGGAACACTCTGTAAACTCTTCTGGGTCTTTTGCTCTCAGGTGTGAATCATTTCTGTTATTTCTTTGGTGACTTTTTGCTAGTTGATCTATCATTTTGTTATAGTGGAGTGTTAAGTCCTCATTAGAATTTTGTTCTTTGTATTTGGACTTTCATGTCAATTAGTATTTATCATATTTAGTTGGGTGCTCCTGTATTTGGTCCACATATATTTAAAATTTTTAGATCTTCCTGTTGTATTTTACAACTTACAAGTACATAGTGACCTTCTTTATTTATTTTAATGATTTTAGGTTGGAAATTCCCTTTGTCTGCAAACACAATATCTACTTCTTCTTTTTTTCTGGGTTACTGTTGCAAGGAATACTCTTTTCCATCTTTTGACTTTTAATCTATGAGTTGCTTTTTTAGTTACATGTGTTTCTTATCTATATCATATTGTAGAGTCATGATTCTTGGTCCATTATGTCAACCTGTTTCTTTTGACAGATGAATTGAGTCCGTATGCATTTATGGATATCACTGGTATGTACTGGCTTGACGATGCCATGTTGTGTTCCTTTTGTTGGTTTCCTGCTTTTCTCCCTTGTTTAAGTTCTTGTCCAGCCTCGTGATTTCTTTTTGCTTTTTTGGGGGGAGATTGTGATCATTTTTATCATTAGCATATCTTAGAATACTCTTTCTAGTGTTGTTTTGGTGGACATGAATTTCTTCTGTTGTTCTTTGTCATGGAATTATCTTGTTTCTCCATTTGAATTTCAAACACAGTTTTTTTTAAGTATTTATTTCCTAAATTTGTTTTGTCACTGATATGTTTGGAGTATATATTTTTTAACAAAAGGTAAATTTACTGTATTATCTTGGACTTATTTATGAACCAAAGTTAAATGTTTATCATAAATAGCTGTGAATGAGTATTGTCATTCTTCAAATCTTTTAAAAAAGAGATTAAAAGAAAACAAAGCATTAAAAACAAAAAAACAATATAAATGATATAGGATTTGAAAACAAGCTGAAGGAAAATTAACAATAGTCACTATATTGCATATTGGTATCTTCATACTAGTGTATCAGATTATGATATGAGCATGTAAAACAGATCAAACAATATAAGCAGTCACAGTTTCTTCCCAGAAATTGATAGAATCAGTAGTACTATTATCTCAGCTATCTTGTGTGTGTGTGTATATATATATATATATATATATATATATATATATATATAAAATATATATATATATAAATATATATATAAAATATATATTTTTTCCCTTCAAATTTTTAGGTTATTTCTATTCAAATTTGTGTAGCAAGCTGTCCCAACACACGCAGAAGATAACATGCAGAGAAATGGCGTCTTTCATAGGAAGAGGTTTCAGTACATGATCAGCTGAAGCCAAGGCAGAAACATCATGGCAGAGAAAAGCTTCTCACCTCCTGAAATCCAAGAAGCAATGAGGAGAGAGCAAGAGAGAAAGGGGGTGCAGACAATCTACACCTTTTAAGGAACAGTTTTAATGGGTACATCAGTCTGGGTTGAAAGGTGTTTTCTCTTATGGCATGAAATACTTCAATCCAAGCTCATCTTAACCTGAAGGTTTCTGCTGAAAAGTCTGAAGTGATTCTAATAGGATTCCCTTGATAGGAGAGTTGTGTCTTTTCTGCAATAGCTTTTAGTATTCTATTTTTATGCTGTACATCTGGGATCTTAATTATTATAATATGGGTGCAGGTTTATGTTGGTTGTAACTTTTTGGCATTCTATATGCCTAACTTAATTGTATATCAGATTTATTCCCCATGTTTGGGACATTTTCTGCTATTTATTCTGTAAATAGTTTAGTTATGTCTTTTGAATTGTCTCCTGCACCTTCATTGATGCTGATTAGTGTTATACTACTTCTCTTGGCATCATCTGGAAGCTACTGGATTATCATTTCAAGCTCCATTGCTGTTTTTATAAGTTCTACACTTACATGATCACTATCTGTGATCCTGTCCTTAAGGTCTGAAATTCTATCCTCAGCTTCATTTAAACGGTTTCGCCAGCTTTTAATAGAATTTTTGGTTTCTTAGATATCTCTTTGAATTTGTGTCATGGACGCTGCTTATTTTCTACATTGTTCATTCAAAGTTTCTATCAATTTCTCATGCTCCTGTATATTTTTTTTTACCAATTTCTGCTCTATCTATGTTGAGAAAATTGTTTACTAAGGTTGTTATTTCTGTCTTTACATAAGACATTATTTCTAATTCAATTTCCTCTATAGACTCATGGATTTGTTGTTTTACTTCATTTGCTATTTTTTTGTTTTGTTTAATTTAGTAGAGTTTAGTTTAGCTTTGTTGATAACTGGCATTGAACACATGACGTCATGCCTGACAGGCAAGCATTTAAATCACTAAATCCCCCGCCATTTCATTTTCTATGTTTTCAGAGATATCTGGTGTATGACTTTGAAAGTCCTCTATTTCACTGTTGTGTGTTCTTGCTCATCATAGACTACATGCTTGAGTTTGAAATTTGCTTTTGTGTTTTGTCATTTTAACCTTCTGTGCAAATATCTGATTTTTCAATCCCAAAGGTCTCAATTGTCAGCAGTGTGTCTCCTAGGATCCTACTGCGTGGTTGATTTCTGCGCAATTGTTGGCAACATACCAACCGGACCTGCTGGGGTCCTGTGTCTGGACAAGGAGCCACCAATTACCACATCAAATCAGAATGGCCAATCCACTGTAGTTTGAGGTTCTGGCAAGAGAATGGGTGCCAAACATTCATAGCAGTGCTTGGTGTAAGAGAGAGGGAGGGTAGCCGTGGGCAGAAGGCAGACCATTGTTTTGAACAGTAGGCATCTCAAGTAGAAGCATACTTTGTAAATCTATGTCTCAAATTAACCTTTGATCAAGTAGCCAAAAAATGTGAAAGAAAAAATGAAAGAGAAAAAATTTTTGAGCTCAAATAATAAAGAATAGCAATTGAAATATATGACAGACAAGTACACAGTTCCAAAGATTGGAAATAGATGCATAAGTTGACTGGTAAACAAGTTGTCTACAACACCAGATTGCACTCAGATTTGCTTTTGACCAAATTTAATTATAATAAATTTATACATTTTAGAAATTTATGATTATAAATAGTCTACTCAGATTTTTGTTAGGTCTATTATCAGAGATTTCTGTTAAGCATATGGAAGGAAATAATTTTTTATCTGTAATATATATAATATTATGTATAATATATTATATATTATATTTTATATTACATATTATATTTAATATATTATATATATTATATGTATTTTTCTATGTGTTTTAAGAATACTAATACATTTTATGTCTCTTTATTTCATACAGCTTTAACCTCACTTCTCTCTATGTACTAAGTAACCTACTTAGACATTTGATTCCTATTTTGCTCTGATACCCTGGGAATCCTGATTCAATTTCATTAATTTATCCTATATTAGTACTAGCCTCATCACTGTCTAACAGCTATGGCATGGTCTGTGAAGCATCACTGTCATAGGAGTGAGCATTAGTTGCTTGAGATGTGAAATATACCTTTTCTATAGGTCTGGCTCCACGATACAACCAGACAGTATGCTCTGGTTTCAAGATAGGTCATTCCTTATTCTATGGGAAGACACAAGCATAGCCTTGATTCTAGAATAGCACTGAGTTCTGTTTCTTCTTTTTTCTAGTATGAAGATTTTTTCAACAAACCCATCCTAATTTGTATCCCTTTACCTGAGTTAATTGTCTTTTTTCTACTAGACTTCCATTCTTAGTAGGATTCAAAAAGTTAATGATATATACTGCCAATGGAAGACATTATGAGGTATAAATTTTGTGAAGAGTTCCCCTTTTTAATAATTGAATTTTGAGCATATTGTGAGCATGTTTAACAATTTAGCTAAAGTGAGTGATATCTCAGGGAGTAACAGTGACAGTTACTGTGTCACTGTCCAAACTGTGGATTCTGGCATTTACCTCAGCTTGGGGGCTTGGAAATTAGGAATGAGAATGTAAATGACCAATAAGACCTGGAATATGATGTGACCAAATAGCAATTTGGAGAATGTGAAATAAAGGAAAAAGATCTTGCTAATTATTATGAAAGGTCACAATTTTAATGTGTACATCACACTACAAAAATAAGCACTGTTTGAAAATAAAGGTCAATAGGAGTGGATGAGTAATATAATAAGACCCATATAACAACTTAAAATTGGGTCTCTTTTGTAGAAGAAATATCTTTATTCTGTATTTGGGTATCCAGGGTTCTCATTTCTGGCTACTACCTCTTGGGTCTCATGCTTTACTCCCCACGGGCTTTTGGCAAGCTCCCCTGCCAGCAGAGGCACATCACCCTGAGGAGAGCACTGTTCCCTGGCCTCACTCTTTGGTGCCAAACCTTTGGGAACACTAATGGGAGGGAGTCAATGCCTAGTTATTGCTGTGAATGGCTCCATAGCCAATACCCCACTCAGAGGATTTGGCCATCCTTTACAATTTGGCCTTTGAAGCCATGGCCTCCCTTTACAAACATATCTATTTATTTTGGAGGTCTGATGCAGCTCCTGCAGCCCTGAGCTGGGGATCAGCATGCTGGTGGTAATGCCATTGAAATGCTCATTTAGCCCCAGCAATGTTCACACCACAAAACATGGGAGGCAGAACCAGCAAATTTTTCATTCCTCTGTCTACCTACTGACACCTTCAGTGGCATGCAAACACAAACTTCATAGCACAGGCCCCTGCCAGCAGCCCATCACAACAAGCTTGGCTTAGTTGTGTCAGGCTGCTAGAGGTAAACTCTCTGTGTCATAGCTGAAACAGGTAACTTTGTTCTTTCCCTTTCCTGGGGGCTGTGGAAGGATAATCTGAGTGACAGGAGTTGGTAAGACAATCCCTTCTACATAAAAGGGATTAATAAAGCATTTACTTACAATTCTTAAGGGGCAATTGTTGAAGAATCAACTTTAAGAATGACTCTATTTTATGAAGGGGAAAATCTCAGCCCATGATATAATAAAATTTTCCTGAAACAAGATGGGGAAAATTGCCATTTGTGGCTCAATTAATGTTCCTGGGGTGGCTGTTGTTCTGTCATATTTTTCTTGTTCAGGACTTGATTTTAAAATAAGGCTCTGCACGAAATTTTTTTGGGTGTAAGACCTTTTCTAATCCAAATCCACAAAAGGAAAGTAAATACAGGACGTAAGCATAAAACCAACAGACCCATATATATTTGTGATTTTTGAGAATTTGTCCAACCCATGCCTAAAAAAATCCATGGACCTGGTAAAATCTATGCACCTGTTTCTCTTTTGTCTCTCATGAGCTCGTTTGTTTTTTTCTCACCCTAGTGAATCTCTGTATTTTTGACCCCAACTTTAACACATAATGATATCAATATCAATACACACTTGCAATGAATATTTAAGTTTCAATTCACTTCTCCCTCTTTTTATGTGCACAGTGAGAAGTGTCCTCTTGCCCACTTTTTCTTCTTACCTTAGCCAATTTTGAGGTACTGTATGTACTATTTGACTGAAGCTCTAGATGTTCCGAGGGGGTTGATGTTTAGAGGATAGGCAAATAAATAAATGAAAGCAGAAATCAGCGGGAGTACTGTCTCTCTAGATGGGAGAAAAGGATAGCTCAGATAATATTGTGCATTTATTTATATATCTAGCAAATTAAAGTCACACAACACCATGTTGCCTTGCAATCTAAGCCCAAGTCAACTAAAGGGTTAGCTAATTTGGGGACTAGAAAAGCTTTTTCACCTGATCCATGCCAGGTAGTGTTTGTTCTTGAGATTTCATGCTCTAGCTCTACACATGGGACCAATCTCCAGGTTCAGCCACTCCAAAAATGCAAGAAACATATTTATATTAAAAGGAAATTCACAGATGAACATCCAAAAAATGGGGACCAATGTTCCATTCCATAGGAACACATACAAAAGTAGAAGTGTTCCTAGAAATCTCAGGCAGCATGGATGTCAAACCAAAACTGATGGGAAGAGACAAAGCAGATCACTATATTTTGGTTAAGAGAATAATGCAAAAGAAAGAGATGACAACTATCAATATATATACACAAACACTACTACACTGATATTCATAAATCCAAAATGATTAGAAAAATTTCACATAGATGCCAGCACAATTTTAATGAGTTACCTACATATCATTCTGTCCCAAAGAGACAGGTCAATTATACAAAAATGTACCAACAAAAAATACCATAGTTGAACCAAATTTTGAAAAACTGGACTTAATAGGTATCTACAGAGTGTTCCATCCCACAACAGAATATATATACTTCTCAGAAATACTTGCGGCTTTGTACAACACAGTAGATATGCTAGCCCATAAAATATGCTTAAACAATACAAAAGAATAATTTTCTTCAGGGAATAAGATTACAATACATAGAAACTAGAAACCAGCGGCAAAAGTATTGGCAGACAATATGCTGACAGATGGAAATTAAATAATTTTAGAATAATCAGTGGTCCTCACAAAAAGGACAAATTTAGGAAGTTTATATACTGAAATCAGAATGCCAGTAAAACATACAGAAAAGAATAGGACACACTGAAAATTCATTATGAGGGACGTTTACAACTGTGGGTGCCCACACCAATATAGTTAGCTCAAATAAACAACCTGAGGATATCACTCATGACCTATAAAAAGAAAAAACAATACAAATTCAAAGTTAGTACACACAAGGAAATTATAATATTCAGATCAGAATTTAATGAAAATGAGATTGAAAAGCAATACAAATTGTATGTGAATCAAAGAGTTGGCAGGAAGCAACACAATCCTGGACTTGAAATTATATTGCAAAGCTACAGTGAAAAAAATTCACAAACTGATAAGCAATCATATCAAAGAAAGAAATCAATGAAATCACACACTTAGAAATATAAAAGATGAAATCACAACAGATTCTGCCACAATCCTGAAGATAACTACTGTGAGAATCTGTACTTTAATAAAAAAAATTCAGAAAAAATAGATTTTTACCTACATATAAACTACCAAAGGTGAACCAATTTGATACAAAAATCCTGAGTAATCCAGTAAAATTCAATGAAATTGAAACAGTAAATACAAACTACCAACAATATAAAGTCTTGATTCTCAAGAATTCACTGACAAAGTCTACAAGCACTTTATTGATGATCTAATAGCAATACTGCTTAAACTTCTTTTAAAGATTAAAAGGAATGTGTATTCCCAATATTAATCTTGAAAACTAACATTACTCAGAATCTATGAACAGAAAAGGACTTAATCAATAAAGAGAAGTAAAAATCAATCTCTTTAGTGAACACAAACAAAAATATCCTCAACAAGATACTGGCAAACAAGAATGCAAGGTATCAGGAAAAGATCCATCAAGAGCAACTAATTCCACATCTGTAGGGATTTGTTAACATATGCAAATCAGTGAATTTAATACACCACATAAACAGAAGCAGTAGAAACAAAAAACTCAGCTCACAAAGTGCACAAAAATACTTTCACAAAATTCAGCATTCATTCACAATAAACACTATGAAGGAAACAGTTATAAAAAGATTTCAACTCAGTCAGATAAAAGCCATTTTGACAAACCAACAGACAGCAGCAACAGAAAGCTTTCCCTCTGAAATCAGAAAGAACATTGGGATGTCTTCTAATAGAAATTCTGTTCAGTACACTTCTTAGCACATTAACCAGAACACTCATACAAGAGGAAACAAAAATAAAAGTCATACTTATAATACAGGAAGAATGCAAATTGCATTAGTTGCTGATGACATGATCTGCTACATATAAGACACAAAATTTCCTCCAAAAGTTTTCTAAAATTAATTACTATATTCTATGCTACATTCAGTAGCATAGAAGAAAATAAATTTAACAGTCTAAAATTAGTAGCATTCCTGTACACCAATAATGAATTTAGGGAAACTATGTCTTTCACAATGGCATAAACAAAAATAATATACTTAAGAATTTAAAAAGAGGTGAAAGAACTATACATTGAAAACTACAGTATTCTGGAAAAGAGGATTGATAAAGACATTTAAAAATGGAAAGTTATCCTCTATTCCTGAATTGAAAAACTAATGTGGTCAAAATCGTATGATTCCAAAACTGCTATGTTGATTGAATGCCATTCCAATCAAAATACCAATAGACTTAATCAGAAAACAGGATAAAAAGTTTTAAATTTCATATGGACCAAAAAGGTAGCTAGTATAAAAAAAGTCCTGAGAAATAAGATGACAGAAAGAGGCACCATATTTCCAGACTTAAAGATATACTACAAAGCTAAAGTGATTAAAAAATTCATGGTACTTACAAGAAACACACTTGGGTAATGATGGAAAGAAAAGAGTATGTGGAAATAACTCTAGGCACGTTTAGCTCCCTCATATTTGACAAGGTGACCAAAATTTTTCACTGGGAAAAGGTACATTCTTTACCAAATGTTTAAGTGAAAAACTGGCTATCCCATTAAACCAAAATTCATGTCTCATCAGGTACTAAACTAAATTCCAAATGGATTATGTATTAAAACAGTAACAATCTGCTGGAAAGCAAAATAAGTAATATGCTTGAATACATACACATAGGCAAAACTTTCTGAGCAGGAACCCAGTGGCACAAGAAATAATACTAAGAATCAACAACAAGAATTATGTTAAGTTAAAAATCTTCTGCAAAGGAAAAGAAGCAATCAAAAGAAAGAATAGATAGCCTAATTTATGACAGAAAATTGACATGCATTCCACAGACAATGGAGTAATACATAGAATACATAAAGAACTGAAAAAAATTAGTTCTCCCAAATTAGAAACCCAATTGAAAATGGACACCTTAAGTGAATAGACAAGTCTTTTAAGAAAAGGAACAAGTAACCAATAAATACATGAAAAATCAATGAAAAAAGTTTAAACTTTTGACCATTAGAGAAATGAAATTTTTTTGTAAAAAAAAGAACTTTCATTAACAGAGGAATAAACAAAGAAAATGTATCATGTGTACATGATGAAATATGATTCAGTCCTTAAGAAGAAGTAAATTCTGTCACTCTTGAGGATACAAGTGAAAATAGATGACATTATGCTACATACAACTTGTCAGGCATAAAAACCAAAAGTTTATTTTATGTGACTATTTTAAGAACTGAAGTCATAGAGATAAATAATAGAATAGTGGCTAGCAAAACTTGTTGTGGACACTACGCAATTTAGATAGTAACTAGTTAAACGGCCCAAAGCTTCTGTTTGAGAGAAGGAATAAGTTTGGGAGATTGCACAAAACATGGTAAAAACATGAGATGATGGATGTGTTCACTTTACTAAATAATTGGCACAATGAATACCAATATAAAATATTACATTGAACTCTAAATATATGCAGGTATCATACTTCAATTTAAAATATAACAAAAACAAAATCTATATCACTGTATTGGATTACAGTTTTCAAATAAAACTATGATAATATAGTCATAAACTACAAAACAGTGCCTTTTATTGGTTTTCTTATTTTTAATACAAAGGCCCTATTCAATGTCTTAAATTTTAAAGGGTATAATTTTGGTGATATTATTTGAATTTGACATTTGCTAAAGCAAAACAATGAATTTTGTAAATACTTTTATCAGATTTGCATGTATTAGGGCAATGGACAGTATTTTATTATCTTTTCCTCACAAAATTTCTTGACTGGAAAAACTTGATAAATTCTTGAGATGTTATGACAAATTTTCTTAGATGAGAAGGAGACACCTTGGAGTGAAAAATCTGAGTTTACAAATAAAGGACAGTGTTTATAACTACCAATTCTCAATTCTAGTGCAAGGAATACAGCAAAAAATCATCATTTTTCTACCTAGTAGAAATAAGAGTCCACAAAGTTGTACCTAGCTATGGTTTAGATCCACCATGTACTAGTTACCTATTTTACATATTGTGTCAAAGAGAACACAATAAAAAACAGAGTTTACCTACTTATAGATAATCAGCAGTAAAAGCAAAAAGACTTGCAGTCACTTTGAACTACTCTCCGAAATCCGAAGAAAGCTCCTGGGCATATTTCATCCTTTTCTATATGGGCGCCACTTTGCACCATGGATGAAAGTGCCTGAGTTGCAATTTGTGCTTCATTACATTCCTCAGGGCCCATAAAAAACACTGCAAAAAGTTTGAAGGGTATTTTCCTTCTAAAAGAGACAGAGGAACAAAATCCAGACTGTCACAGTTAGTACCTATCTAACACAAGATAATATATTATCCACCTGGTAAAGAACTAGGGCTAGTTCCGTTTCAGAAAATTCATATTATTGCACTTCCAATGTAATATACATTTATTCTAGAAAACTCTAAGCAAGAAAAGGAAAGAACTGAGATTATCCAAGTCTACCTGGAGAGTAGTCCCACCCTAAATCCTACATTTCCACAGAATTCAAAAAAAGTGAATATAAGTGAGTATAACTCTCATGAAACAAAACCTCCCTGAATTAAAAGTGTTCATAAGTGTATATATTAATTTATTAAATAATGTGAAAAAGAAGAATACTAAAATAACATCACCTTCAAACAATGACTCCTTCCTAGTTCATATAATATTGGGTGTGTGTCTATTAATATGCTCTCCAATAATTGGGGATGTAAGATTAGAAATCTTTCAAATTGTATAGATTTCAGGTTTTTAAATTGTGAATTACGTTTTCAGTTTAAATGTCAACATCTAAGCAGTAAAAAGGAAAATAGAAAATAATTAGTGGTACATAGAACAAATGGCACCCATAATTCCTTCTGATACTACACTGGCAGCAACCAGTCATATACCAAAACTGTATCCATGGGAAAATAATAAATACTGTCATGCATTTAAGAAGAAAAGAATTGTGCTTACCAAAGTCAATTTGTGTGGATGGGGGATAGATTTCATTTGGTGTATCACTGTCCTCACAGATTTTGATGGTAATACAAGGGGTCGGGAAATACGTTGTAGTGAAATAATAGAAAGTGTACCCCTTAGTTCACCTATGGGAAAGAATTTCATTGTGATGAAAGTGATTTGTAGATTCATTTAAGGCCCAGAGTTGTTTAATTTTTGGGTCAATGTTAGGGTGGAACATCACAAAACTGAGCTTAATTCAGTGAGTCTTCATTTGAAAAATCTATTAGAACTTGACAGGTTAATTCACCATCAGTGATGATAAGGAAAACAACCTGTTATGTTTATGTATGGGTGACCCTCCAATCCTCATGCAGTCATGGTAGAGGCTCAGTGTAGTGTACATGACTGGTCTGTTGTCTAGTGTTGAGATTGGCAGTGACCTGTGCACCCACCCAGGGGAGGGCAGCCAGCATACAGTATAATACAGTACAATGGAGGGAAGAAGGTGAACTTTCTTATTTTGCCATTTTGCTCTTGCTGTTTGTGAATACCATGAATGGGTGCCCCGCAGTCATGCCACCCTCTCTGGAGCCAGGTGACTATAGACAACCCTCCAAAAAACTGTAAACTAAATAAATATTTCCTTGTTTCTCTTTGCATGTCAGGTTGTTTGTCTCAACAGTGAGAAAACTGTAACAAAGATGAAATTTTGTACTAAGAGTGTGGTCGTTGTTGTGACAGTATCCACCCATAGGGTTCAAGAGCCTTTGCAAGTGCTTTGTGGGAAGAGTTTGGAAATCTTTGGAGATATTGCCTAAAAGAGTACCCCAGGACAAGCTTTAGCTGGTCTCTATGGGAGATTCTGGGCAAAGCACTGAAAATCAGAAGGCTGACAGAAATCATGCAGGTAAAGCCCAGGCTCAGGAGGTTTCTGCTGAGAAGTACAGCATTGGCTGTTGGAGTACAGACAATGTGTGTTAGGGCTAAGAGGAAAGTTTGTATGCATTTTTCTCATGTGAAAAGACTTTGCCTGAGCCTGAGATTAATGGCAGTGGACTAAATAATCTGGCAGAAGTCATTTCAAGGCAGTCAAATGTTGAGACAGGGTCCTGGTTTTAAGCCAGACTTATGTTGTAAATCAAGAGCAAAGACCCCAGAAAGATGATTTAAATCATTGTGAGTTTGGCCAGAAAGCTGTGAACTGTAAAGACGGAGCTGAGATCTCAATTGCTGAGAATGAACAGAAAAATAAAATGATGGCCCAAGCATCACAAGAAGAGGCAGTAGATCTCCAACTTTTAAAGCCTCAAAGCTGCAAAAGTAAAACTTTGCTTGGAGGAGAAAGCTGCCGAGTGCTAGCAGAGGTTCAGAGTGCTCAGTGCTTTAGACACTTGACCCCTACAGCCATCAGAGAGAAAATCTTGGCTACTGCTCCAGCTGACAGCAGGCCTTGGCAGCATCCATTTGGTGCTGGTTTTAGGTGCTTGGAGTATGCATGAGTTCTGAGGGTAAGGCAACTTCCACCCTAATTTGAGAGGGCCTGGAATGCCCTGCATTTTTCCCTTGAGACAGCAATATGTGAAGTTGTGAGTGTGAAGTCAAATGTTCAATGGAGAACCCAGAAGTATAAAAAAGCCAGGATCATATATCTTCAAATGACAGCTGCCTGGCTGAGCAGAGTGGGCTTAGGAGAGAAGCCATAGGAGCTAAAACCTCTGAAAGTGCTATGGGAGTCTAGTCACTCAATCCATTTGAGCTCACAATCAGATTTTTTCAGATGTTGAGTGTGTAACTATAGGTCATAATGTTTGCCCCACTGGATTTGGCATTCCTTTGATGCCAAACTTTTGTATCCACCTGTTTGTACAATTTGGAACGGCAATACTTATATTGTGCCACTGTATGTTGCGAGTGTTTAACTATTTTTAATCGGCTTGTAGGTAAGAGATGGCCTTAGATATTATAGGAGACTTGAAATTTGAACTTTGCAGCAAGGCTGAAATTGTTAGGAATTTGGTAACATTAGGAGATGAGCTAATTTTTTTTCTTTTTTCAGATAAAACATTATATGTTTATTTATAACTTATTTCTCACTTTGAGTATGCAAAATTCAAACTACACTAAATGTTCAGTTCTTTACTTTGTAGTTTACAAATATACAAAATAGAAGTTTGCTTAAATTTATGTTGCATATTTATTAAGAGAAGGAACAATATAGAAAAACACATTTGTCCTATTCAAGGCAATAATCCATTGTACAAATTATTGCACATCTGAACCCACAATGCATAACAGACTGTGTGCATAAAAATGTTAAAGAAGTAAACCAGGTAAATGACTTAGGTCATAAATGTGGATCAGAAGGCAAAAATACATTTTCCTTGTCAAAGTATGCAGCAGTTTGAGAAGAACTTTGGCTTCCTCATTTGGTACCTTTAGAACCAAGTCTCACCAAGCACCATCATGTAGGCTATTAAAACACATTTTCTGTACCTGAATTTCTTTGTCTTCTTCTAACATACTAATAACTTTTAGAAGGAAAGAGAACACAAGGTGATCTTTAGACATATAGTGTATTGAGACACAACTCTGGAAAACTCTGGTCTTCCCGCCCTCCCCGCACATGGATCTAATTTATACCCTGATATTCACAACTTCAGGTCTGTCCCAAGGTATTTCATAAGTCTGGGTAAGTTCAAGTCAGATTTGGAATTGGAATGTTAGAAGATCCAGTCACAGACCCCATCTGTGGGGTCTGTTGTTGATTTTGTTTTGTCTTTTGGATTTATCCTTTCTC